>JACXGI010008303.1:11394-34059 GCA_016801175.1 Esox masquinongy
ACCCCTCCTCCTCTCTCTCACCCCTCCTCCTCTCTCTCACCCCTCCTCCTCTCTCTCACCCCTCCTTCTCTCAGCGCACTCTGTAGTTCAGGCAGCTTGCTGACAGGACACCAGGCCTCGGCGATCAGACACTTGTCAGTGACGGAGAGGCTGCAGAGGTTCAGTACAGCCTGGACCGCCTTACACTTCTGAACCCGGACCTTCCACTGGGGCAGCGCCGCTACAGCCCGGGCCAGGAGCTGCTGGAGGAACTGCTCCGTCTCCGAGAGGATCTGGGAGGGCAGGAGGGTGAACAGGGGTTCTGGTTGAAGTTAGTGACACACCATCTACATTAAATGCGAGTGTCATTTATGCGGCTGTGGTGTCGGACTTACAGATCCGATGTCTTCAATTCTGCCCTGCAGTCCCTGGAGAATCTCCTCCCGCTCCCTGGGATTGTCGGGGTACGCGAACGTCTGCGTGCGGAAGCTGGAAACGCCGGTTACCAAGGAGGTGAAAAACACAGTCATTTAACAAGCACGCTGATAGCTGGGCGACTGCAACGCAATGGTGACTGGACAGGTTAACCCACCAATCACAGATCTTCTTGACCTTCTGTCCAATCTGATCTCCCCAGTAGGATATGAGGAAGACAGTCCACTGCACCATCTCCCCCTGTAGTCACATGACACACACACACTGATCCACCAGGCATCTTGTTCGCCACCACATTCAGAACATCGCTACTCCTCCTCTCACCGTGTCAGGATGCGCAAGTCGCTCCTCCATCTCTCGGAAGTCCACAATGATGTAACCACGGCACGCTCGCCATAGCAACCGCTCAAACGAAGGGACTTTCCAGGGGTGGACCACACCCGCCACGAAACTGTGAGAGCAGGGGGTGAGAGAGAAACAGAAAAGACATGTGTCAAAAGAGGACACTGACCAACTGGAAAACGCTAATCAGTCATTGTCCATGATAAAAATACAACAGACTGCACACTGACAACTATGTTGACCAACAAGGTTTACCTGAGGCGGACATCCTGTTGTTTATGCTCCAATAAGCCTGCTGTTTCTAGAGGAGATGGGCCCTGTGACAGAGAACAACAAGAGACTCGTGGAGATCAAAGGACTTTACACAAAACACACAGAAGTCACACTTCTCTGAGCCAATAGGGTCGAGTGAGACCAAGGGTGATGGGAGTTGTAGTTCTGACCTGCGAGGCCGTGAGGGAGTGGGTCTGGGTCAGAACTCCTTTATATTGGCAGAGCTGGGTCAGTTGAGCTCTGAGACTGTCTCTGTTCCTGGACACCTCTCTGAGCTCCCTGGCCAGCCTCTCAGTCTCCTCCTCGATGGTGATCAGCTCCCTGGGCTGGGGGGCTGACGGGGCAGGGAAGGGAGCACGGAGGGGACCGTTGAGAGGGGGTGACAGAGACCGATTGATCTCATGCTCCAGGAATGCTGAGTGGAGGAAAGAATGAGAACAGATAGAGGGATTGAGACACAGAGACAGAAATGTAAGGTGATAAGGGAATGAACAGGAGACTTTTGAAACAATGTTCTTGTATTAGGAAAAACAATTCAGTTAAGTAGTCTTGGTTTTGGAGCGAGTGGTGTCATATCAAGACACTCACAGAAGGTTTTTTCCAGCTCCTCACACCGTCGAACCTCACCCACAAACTTTCTCTGGAAGGAGTTGACATTGGGGTTCAACTGATCCACCACAGGAAAGAACAAGAGACACACAGTTGCTCAAACAAGGTTTTATAAATAAACGAGTCGCTAACTTCAAACCAAACAGGAGTAGAGTCATTATTTACAATTAGTAGCTCTAAGCTCAGACCCAGTCAGTCTTAAAAACAGAGCTCACATCTCTGAACTCCACCAGGCCAAGTTCTCCCAGTTCACTGACACAGTTGTAGGCTGAACTAGACTGGAGGAACAGCTGTACCAGGCAGACCTCCTCACTGCGGAACATAGAACCCATCGCCTCCTTAGGATAGGGTTAGAGGGAGAGAGATGGAGTGGGGGTGAGACTGCAAGGTTGAGTGAGAAGGTGGAGAAAGAGACAGGAAGATAGAATGGAGATGAAACATGGACAGTATCATAGATAAGAGCCAGATACGGATAAGAGACAAGTGCAAATGGTATTAATGTGGGACACCAGACTGATGGAACAAACACAGCTGTTGCTTCAAAAATAGGTGACGGTTGGAGAAAAGGGGAAGCATGAAGTTGATTCTTCCCCTCTGACTAACCTAAAGTCACATTGCGAAGTAGTGGAATTTCCACTCAAGCTGTGCTTCACAACTAGCCTACATCAAATCAGAGCTACAGAAAAAACACCAGACTGAGGAAACACATGAAGATGGACTACACACAACCTCTGAGTGACGGGTTTAGTTCAGCGTTTCCCAATCCTGGTCCTGGGGACCCAAGGGGTGCACTTTTTTGCCCTAGCACTCACATAGCTGATTAAAAAAAAGTTCACGAAAAAAAACGACAGGTTACGTCAGTCAAGTGTGTGAGTGGCAGGGCAACATGAGTCAAGTGTGTGAGTGCTAGGGCTAAAACAAAAACTTGCATCCTTTAGGGTCCCCAGGATTGGGGAAACTGGTTTAGTATATATTTTTTTGTCAGGAACGTTACCACCAACAGGAGTTGCAAATGTAATCATGAGACATTGTTGACCGCATTTTAGCTAAACGTTGGGAAATGTTGGCCTGTCTTATCAGAAAAATAAAACTATTCTGTTTTGCGACAATGTTTTCATGAATTAGGCTACCACCGAAACAATATATTAATAAACATGCTTTGTTTGTCCACCGTTAGAAACTTAAAGAACCCACTTACCACAGTGCTAGCAACATACCGGGTAGCTTAACTGAAATTCCAAAACTTCTTGACCAACAACATAGGAATCAACCCTTTGTGAAATATAGTTCGCAAATGTATAAACTTCACCTGTTTCCTTCAACTTGTCCCGCTCAAAGTCTTTGTGGTGGCCGCTGGTCAAAGTTGGCTCGAGTAGACAGACCAGAACAGAGGCAAGCGAAATTACTGGGAGAAATACTGAGTGGATCTGTGACTCGCATTTCCCGTTCGCTGGCTTAAAGTCACGTTACTTGTTCTCACGTGACGGTTTGTGTGGAACAACCTTCCCAGACGTGGAAGGTCTCTACACAGGACAAACCATTTTTAAAGAAATCAAAATTGTAGGCCTTTGCCTCATTTTTTTTCCTGTGTTGGTGGCTTCAATTGTCTTGCTTTGTAACTATAATATTGATAAGAATCTATGAAATTGTATGCTTTCCTTAGATGTGTTGTTAACTTTCCCCCAATATAGGTATTTTATTTGGAACAATAAGGGTACCTATTCACTCATTACTGCGTAGATGTGCACGGCACCGACTCCATCCAGTTTGCAGTCGACACCACCGTTATACGCCTGATTAATTGACGAATACTCAACCTACGCAGGAGGTATGCAAACTAACATCATGTTGCCTGGATAAACCTCTTCCTCAATGTCACCTTAAACTAAGGACATGTTTGTTTTATTTTGGGGGCTGACAGAATTTGGTCCAATCGGCACCACGTGGGCTGTTGCAGAGAATTAATATTTTGCGTTTTTAGGCAAATAAGTGTCACTTTTTCCGTAACAATCTGAGCCTTGACGGCACCAGTGACTGTGACGTGTGGTTTGGAACACTGTCGGCCCAAAGTCAGAAGACACGCGGGCAAAACATTTTTGAAAACGTGCCTCTGGCTTTGGATTGGTTTGACATTCAACATTTTTGGACAGCGCAAGTTAGCCTCAAAGAAAACAATTGCCTAAAATCACCAAAGAGCCCGTAGTTCTTGCAAAAACGGTATTGTGGACTAAGACATGACTTCTGAAGTATACAGAAAAAAGTTGTCTGCTCCTGTACAACCACGTAGCATTTCAGGGCGAAAAAGTGGGATGTTCTTGATTGGACAAGTCAATTACCAACCTGAATCCAATCAAGTATGTATTTTTCTTGAAGACAAGACTGAAATCAATACGGAACTGAAGACGTCCGCAGTAAAGGCCAGACAGAGCATCACCCGAGAAGATACCCAGCGTCTATGGGTCACAGACTTCAGGCAGTCATCAAATGCCAAGGATTTGCAACAAGTATGACTTTAGGATTTGTAATTTGTCCAATTTATTTTCTTCCCGTAAAATGGGTGGGCCATGTATAAAAATGACTAATTCCTACTCGGGTCGGTATATGGATGTAAATACTCTCAAATGAAACCTGACAGTCTGTAACCTCTTAATTTGTTTATTTTCAAATCCAATGTCCTAGAGTATCAAGCCAAAACAAAACCTGTGTCACTGTCCAAATACTTATGGACTGGACTGTATATTGACTAAGTCCATCCCAAATGTACTTTCATTTATTTCTCATCTTACCAAGGACTGGACTGTATAATACTTTCCATTGATGGTGTGAACAGTTGGATGTTATTACAAAAATCACCATTTATTGAGTTGTATAAAGGGTGGAAGGGAAAGAATGCATGAAGAAAAAACAGCATTACAAGTAAATTGTCTTGTAAATTGTGACAAAGCTTAGTTAAAACAAAAGATACCTCAACAGACTTATTGGTCTTACCGCAGAGAGGAACAAGAGGTTCAGAGGGGGGATTTAGGGGAACAAAATGAAAATGTAAATACTGTTCCTTCACCCATCCTGGGATCTTAACTACAAATCAATACAGAAACAAAAAGGTACATTTTCAAAATACTAAAATCCAAAACGGCTGGTAAATCTAGGATTCTGATCTCGCCAACTAAAGGACATCACGATTCAACCCACTCCCCCTGTGTCCCCAGTACATTTTTCTCAAACCAAAGCTGTGCTGCCAAGTCAAATTAGTCACACAGGACCAGACGAGATTAGACTTAATAACCCCCTCCAAATGTATCCTCTCACTTCCCCTGGCTGTTGGTGCTAATCTACAGGCTGTAGAACTTAAGGCTTCGGTCCATTCCAGCAGAGGAAAGGAACTGAGCATTTTCTCCGAATGCCACGCCAGTCACCAGACCAGAGTGGTCTGGAAGAAAGAGGAAGAAAAATGTGTTTAGAAAGACATGCTGAAGTTCACTTCATGTAATGAAAAATTGCAGTTTCCCCCTAACCATTTGTACTTATTTGTTTTACATGAGCAGACGAGGACAGGTGAAGGTTGAATGTGATAAATGTAAGGGGCCTGTTTTTCCTCACCACTGAAGTTGAGGACCTCAGACCACTGCTTGCAGATGTACACCCTGATGTCAGACCCTCCCACTGCCAGATAGGTACCACTCTGGTCAAACACCAGTGACTTCACCTGAGAGAGAAAATAGAATTCCTTAACACGTCACCAGAAAAACTTATTTTCAAATATTCTAAAATCCCTTTATTTGCTATTAAGTGTGAACTAACAACTTGTTGAGCCATGTCTTCGCGCCTGATTCAGAGTTCTGTAGACAGACTTCGAACTCTCATTCTCACCTCGTAGTTGTTGTCCAGGGCGATTGTCTTGAAGTTCTTCAGTTTCCTCAGATCCCAAAGCTTCACAGAGCTGTCCTGGGCACCTGGAATTCAAGGAGAGAGACTGGGTCAGGGAATGCACAACAAACCCACTTATTTTGGCTGACCCTGTTTAGTGGACCGGTTGATTGTTTGGTCGTTAGGCTTTCGGTTGACATTTTGTAGTCAAACATTCCCAAATAATATTTAATTTTACTGAAACCTGTAGAGAGTCAGATGAGTCTTTATTAACCAAGATCTATTTTGTCAGCCACAGCCCTTAATCAAACACACACGTTTCTGTGGGTTGGAGAGGGACTAACCGGTGGCCAGGTAGTATCCGTTCTCAGAGAAGGCGATGGAGGTGACGGGGCCGGAGTGGCCAGGGAAGTTGGCCACATTGGTGCGCTCCTTCAGATCCCAGATTTTGATCTGGGAGTCGGCAGTGCCCGTCCCGAAGATCAGCCCGTCAGGGTGGAACTGCGCACAGGTCAGAGCTGGGGAGGAGGCGGTTGGAAAGTGAGAAAGTGTCACAGAGTAGAACAAAGTAACACTGCTTCTGCACCCATGTCTCTAGACCTGATCAAACACACTTACCAACGCCAGCAGCCTCATCAGTGACTTTGGTGAGAACTCGGCCAGTTTGGATATCAGAGAAGGCCCAGTACTGAGACAGATGTGGGGAGAATGTGTTAGTCTAGCAACACTGAGGTTCCATTACATTCAGTCCCTCTGCTGTCATACTATTCCAGAGACTAAAGGTCGTGCGCTGCTACAGAACAGGGGACTGACCTGGTCCTCGGAGGAGCTGAGCAGGAAGTCTCCGGTGGCGTGAAGAGACAGTCCGGTCACGCTCCCCTCGTGAGCTCGCACCACCTGGACACAGTTGCCGGCGGTAACAGACCACACACGGATGGTGCAGTCGGGAGAAGCAGAGAACACAACGGACTAGGGAGGGAACACAGATGTGTCATACAGATCCAGTTATTATCCTCGAACCTTTGAATTTCACTGTATGCACTTTAGAGAGTATTACACTGGCATATAGAGCACAACCAAGTTCATCCCCATGAAACCATTCCATCCAGGACAGGTGTGCAGACAGGTTTTACCTGGGAGGGGTGGTAGATGACGGAGGTGACCTTCTTGGTGTGACCCTTGAGGGTGGCAACAATCTGCTCGTCACTCTTATCAAACACCACCACATTCTTGTCGGCCCCACCTAGCAACACAGGTTAGTCCTCAGGTACAAACACCACTATCAATCAAATGTATGTACAACATTCAGAGAGGAGAGGGGTCTTACCAGTGAGCACCTTGTTGGTGTCTGAAGGACAGAGGTCCATACACAGAATCCCTGGCACACTGGCACTGTGGAGACCCTGAGAGGTTTCAAACCAACATGTTTAGTGAGGGGGGGTCCAGAGCAGCCTGAGACAGAACTATGCAGGACAGTCGGTCTGACTGCAGGTAGTTACACCCTGCAGACAGGCAGTAGGACTCACAGCGTGGGAAGCCACTTGGCGATACTTGCTCAGATCTTCAGCTCTGACCAGATCCTCTGGCACAGTCTTGCCCCTCTGGTTGGGGAGATGAGGAAGGAGCAAAGACAAGGGACACAATTAGAGACTGTGTTCAGAGATTGCATGTTTGATCTTATATCTGCATTGCAAAAATATTTAAAAACTGAAAAATGTACCTTCTTTCTCTCTGTGGTAAGGACAGTGGCCTTGTCTTGGAGCTAAAAACCAGAGTAGAAGAAAAGAAGAGACTTTAATAAAGCATCAACACACAGTTTAGGAAGTTTTTTGAGGAATGACAATGACAGCTAAGGGCAGGAAGAAGCTCTTACCTTCTGGATGATCTCCTGAGACATTCCCACCTGTTCACTAACCTCCATGGGCTCCCCCCCACCACCCTGGAAGAGAATGGGGCAAAACATCAGAGACAAAGGCACAGGGAGAGAGCATCTTTCAATCTAGTATGAACCGGAATCCTGTTTGATGGATGGAAATCTAGACCAATCCCTTACCCCAGCGGCTGGCTGAGAGGTAGGCACAGACTGGGGAGCCACCAATCCGGCTTGGGGCTTAAGTGTGGCCAGGGCTGTGGAACAGCAGAAAGGACACAGAGTGAGCATCTGCTTTCACAGATCAAAGATGAGAACATGAAAGTGGATCCTCAACAGGACTGTTATCCCTCTCTCACCCTCTCTGGCGGCAGTCACCTCCTTGGTGAGACGGGCGATGACTCTGCAGGCGGCGTCGTGTTGATACAGGGCATGAGAAAGCTCCTGCCGGGTTGTCTGCAGCTGTTGCCTCAGGGTGAAACTGTGCAACATCACCGCATCCTTGAAACACAAACGGAGGTGAGACATTAAGGAAGTGATTCATGATAGTAAAGAAGAGTCCACTGCCAGACCAAACCCTCCTGACTTCACAGACTCACCCACTCATCCTGAAGAGACTTGAGTATGGCAGGGATACTGGTAGAGGAGGGAGCCTTTGGTCGGATAGGATGAGACACTGGATAATAAAAGAAAGGCAGCACAACATTGATTGAAATCCATAACAAAAGAGTATGTTTGAATACAAAACGGAAACAAACTTGGATGACGTCGAAGCTAAAACTTGAAAATACATATTAAATGGATCATACAAGTTGGCTGTCTACCCCGTCCTGTGATTACCTTTAATGTCGATAAGTTGCTCCTCGGACAGTGGTTGACCGTTCATAGGGTCCACTCCATTTTCCGCGATGAACTTCTCGATCAATCGGCGCTCGAACACCTGGTTGGACACCGGGGACACACAGGGGTGTTCCGGGACCTCATTGGAAACTGGTTGAGAAGAACGTACGGAGAAACAGTAATTAAATAGATTATAAGTGTTACGGCTAACGAAAACTAGCAATCCACAATGAATAACACTTTGATGAAATGGTACAGCAGACTAGTAGAACGCATTAGTCACTAGCTAGCATTGTTAACTAGCTAGCAAATGTTGGCTAACGTTAGCTTGCTCATTCAACATGATTGACATGATTTACTTACTTGCGCAAACCAAAGACATCTTTTAAGTGCACGTCCCTCTGCAGCTCAGCACAAACGTTCTGTGTTACTTTTGATGGCAAACTATATTGAAATGTCCTGCCTAAAAGGCAACTATTGTGCCTACTTTATTTTTGTTTTGTTCAAGTTAGCACGTTGGCGTTTCATTGCCGCTTCATGAACAGTGCATGCTGGGATATTACCAGTACTCCAAGGCGGGCTCTTCTTCGTTTTGGCTTTAGCTCATTAAAAATGTATACAACTTCACTGCCCCCTTTTGGCGTAAGACCACTTCAATTTATTAAATTCCTTTTATTTACATATCATACGATATTTGACTTACAAATGTTAATAGACAAGAAAACATAAATGTGACTTTAAACATTATATATTGACACCCTTTCAGAGTGATATGGATAAGGAGTTCATAATCCATTCAACAAAGCCTCCACGACAATGTGAATACATGGTGAAAATAATGTAATTTTATCAATCACTCACAAATCTGTATATTCTATGTAAAAATATTTATTCTAAAAAATGAATACTTCCTTAGACTGTGTTAATTAACTCAATTATTAGTTGTTAACACATGCCGTTAGATACACTTAAAATGAGAGGCCATTCCCTTTATTTTATTATGAAATCTACTAATTCCTTGTGTCTTATACCACCTTAACATAATAATATATTTACACACATAAACAGCCAATATACAGACTATAGTTTACAGTACAGGTTCAAGTGTTTTGTCCTGAGGGTTCTGAGTTAGGTAGCAGCAAAACCATAGGTGATTTGAATTCTAGGAACATCACAGGCGATCTCCAGGCGATGTGCCAAAATGTAGGACACTGACAACCTAATGCCTAATGATAATTAAATTATCACAAATATAGTATTTAAGTAATACCATCAGGTCCACAGAGGGTTTTGAAAGTAAAGGCACTATGGTGGAATCATCAGTCATCAACATTTTCATTTCTCATTCAAATCTATTTTCTCTCTTGCTCTCTTCCACTCACACCCCTTCTCAGGGCTCTATAAGAAGTTCAGTTTTTCAGAAGTGTAAACGCTGCAAGTCTCTGAGGTATCGGTGTCCAGGGGAAGCGTGGAGAAGTAGTCTTTGCTCCCTCTCTCTTTGTCTGCCTCTTTCTTGATCTGGAACTGATAACAGTCGTCAGATGAGTGGAGGCAGTCCGAGGCGCCATCAACAGAAAATGAGATCTCCCTCTCACTATCAACAGGTTCCTGAGACGAAAGAGCAAGCCAATGATAAAAAGAAAGAAAATTGTCACTTTATTGTCCGTTGTGAGACCCAAAAAACCCCCAATAACATTGTGTATTTACCTCTCTACTAAGCGTGTGAGAAGTGGGTGCCTCAACTCTTACAAACTCCTGTTGTCTCTGTGTTGGCACAGGCACAGTGCAGGGCTGTGGTCCAAAGCCCACTACAAACGGTACACGATCCACAACTGGAGTGTAACCCTGAAAGTCACATAATATAAAAATTAAGGATGGAAAAAAAAAAACAATGTAAGAGCCTAAATGAACAATTTCAATGTCAACCTACCGAAATTGCAGGACTGGGGCTCCATGTTTTTGGAATTCCTATCTGCTGTGAATCACAATAGAAACTAGAGGGCCGAGGGCTGGGTTGACTGTAATCCTGCAGACAGTGTAACCAAAACAACTGTTTCAATATCTCAACAACTATATTCAGCATAAACACAAAACCACCCAAACATAGAACATTCTCAGAGACGCATGAAACGGTTTGTGACCATGGACCAGATTGAAATGTGTAAGGGACCAATGCAGGAAGAGATTCACACAGAAGCAAAAGACTGGTTCTACTTTTAATCCGACATCAGCCCTGTAACAGGGTCAGATTATGCATGCATGGGAGATGTTTTTTTACAGTGGGTGCTGACCGTGTGTTTGAACTGAATGGCTATCAAACACACAGGCATTCCCTTGGCTTTGTACACACACAAACCCTTCAACACGCACTCATGAACCTACCTCACCCTATTGCATGTACCTATCAAGCTCACACACATTTCTCACTCCACAGTCTTCATTTCCAGAACATTCCCTCACCTGGACATTGACTCTTGGAGGATTGGCTGCCGGTGTGTGGTGACCTCTCAAGCCATTGATGATCATGGTGAGGCTGCAGTTTGGGTAGCGCTTCATAAACAAGATGAAACCAGCCAAAGTCACAAACATGCCTGAAGGAACGCTTATGGACTTGAGCACTGTTCTCCATCTGGCCGTCTTATCTGGAGAGAGGCCATAGAGCGAGAGGAGTAGTCACATTTAAGGTAAGAGGGGAAAGTGAGAGTTAGAGGAGAAATCAATAACTGTTTACCTCTGGATCATGTAAAGGGGGAACGTTGCTCTCACACACACACACACACACACACACACACACGTCACACACACACGTCACACACACACACGTCACTCACCGACCACATGGAGAAGGGTGGATGACACCAGGTTGCCATCCTGATCTCGGATTTCATACATCCCATCATGCTTTGCACTCAGCCTAGTGATGACCACCTCGTTGACGGTCCCATTTCTCTCCAGAGAGATGAGGCCCCAGTAGCGGGGGTCCTGGCCCACAACCTGCCCAGCCCTGATCAGCTGCACGGGGGTACGGGAGAACCGGGAGTCAAGGGGCACACTGGAAGGGTCGGACGGACGCAGGGACGGGGTAAAAATGAGGTGGACATGAGGGACGGGGAGAAAGAGGGGCAGGTTTAGAGACTCCTTAAAAAAGCGGGTGACATTGAAGGTGTGTCCTGCCCCCAGAACAGGGACAATAAGACAGAAAGAATGAAGCAGGGGACATGAAGATGAGGGGAATCAGATGAGAGAACCAGATAGATAACAGCATTAAGTGTCAGTTTGATCTTTCACATCTATATTTTGCATTATGAAATGTTCACACATTATTCAGACGGAGAGAAATGTATGCAGATGGGAGTAGGAAGTCACTGGGCTTGAACCCTGGTGTCGGGTAGAGAGGGAGGCTAATTGTGGTTGACCGGGAGTGTAACCGCCAGACCACACAATGTGTTGTTCATATCTAATACCGTATTCTCCCCTCCAGCCTCCCACCCACCTTACTCTATGTGTTTCTCTCTTTAACACATCCAGATGTCCATGAAGTTTCTGAAGCTCACCATTGACAGTAAGTTTGCTGCGGGAGATGACTTTCCCGTCATCATCTAGGATGGTGTAGTTTCCCTGGTCTGCCTGCGTCACCCTCTCTGCAACCCAGACCCTGCCGTCCGACCCCAGCCTCCCCCGGCCCAGCTCGCTGGTCTCAGGGTCCGTCCGGTTCCACAGAACCACTGGCGGGGAGTCCGGTGGGGCGTTCCGGGGAGAAAACTCGAGCAGAGAGCCGTCTTCAGGGATGCTGTGTCTGAAGCTCTCCCCATAGCCCCGTCTGAATGTCTGTACACATTCTGAAACATCGACCAAGAGAGACAACTTGAGGAAGATTACAGAGTTGTAGAAGGTTTCCAAATGTCATACAGTCAAATTCAGCTGACACAAACCATTACACTACATCAGAAAGACAGAGAGAAATAGAGACAGAAAAGAGACCGTTATTGTACCTGAGACAGTGAGACGAACAGTTTCGTAGGTGAATCCAGAAGACAGTTTGATTGAGTAGAGCCCCTGGTCACTTCGGTTGACTTCCTTTAACAGCAATGTCCTGTCTTTGGTCCACTCAAACCGTGGGTCCTTCAACTAAAACACGCTTGTGATTAGTATACAGGAACATACTGTACTCACACCCACAGAAACACCCACACACTACCTACATTGTTGTTCTCCAGTAGCACTCTTCTTGGTCCTGTAGGGTAGCTGGGAGTGAAGGTCACAATCCTTGACCCTGAGTAGACCGGCAGACGGAACTCTCTTCCAGAACACACTATCTGGAAGTCTTCATTCCAGCCTGAAACAGGGAGCGGCAGTAGGATATAAAACACATTGATGGGATAAGGGGAAATGCATACAAATGACTCCACTACTATTTGTAAATTTAAAAAATAACAAAGACAATGGACCGACCCAGCAGGAAGGCTAGGGGTGGAGAGAAAATGGAGTCAAGTCACCCAATATACCAAAATAGTGAAGTAATCACAAGTTAAACAACTACATACAACTATGCGTAAGAGTTACAAATGTAAAATGCATATTCAGAATAAAGTGAAACTCACCCAAAGAGACAGGAATGCTGAGCAGGGCACTCAGCAACATAAAGAGATGCATGTTCTGAGGGCAAACAAAATACAACACTAAACAGACAACCACTTAGGGAGTTTGGCAACTTGTTCTCACTTCCTTCAAAATAATCTATATTATTATCCATGGAAGAATTGTTACCCTTATTATTTTGTAATACAGCTCCGGAAAAAAATTAAGAGACCACTGCACCTTTTTCTTTCCTTTCCAAAAAAGTTGAAAAGGAAGGTTTTGAGTGAGGAACAGAAGCGTTCAATTTGCAGTGGTCTCTTCATTTTAACCCTTCTTAATTTTTTCCGGAGTTGTAGATGCAGAAGAGAATAGATTTCACAAAGAAAATAAATGACAACACCATTCGACACAGGCTAATGCACTACTATAAACCTAGATGTTTGTGGTGGCAGGACCAAGCATTTGACCAGTGACCCAAAGGCTGCAAGATTCCAGAGAAGGCAAAGTAAAGATGTGAAGCGCCATAGGTTTGATTTCAACAGTGAGGGGGACAAATATGTTTTGCAAATGCCCATGGTTTTGGAATGGGATATCCAACATGCTCATATAGGTGTGATGGTCAAGGGATCCACACACTTCTGGCCTGGTGGACACAACATCCCTTTGATTCTATTAGATTAAACATGAAAAATACTACCTTCAGCCATTTCATTTAATAATACTTAGTTAAGATATTGTCTGTGATGTGTGCTGTTAGTGAAGAGCTACTACACAGACCTCTGTATTTCAATGTGTGTGGCTGATATGTGATCTACATGTACATTTTGCCTGTATTGTACTTGAATTTCACCACCTCACCTCCCAAGCTCCACCACAACACTCTGGCATGACTACACTAGTTGACTCAACCTCCTTCTGGTTCTGCTAATAAATATTAGCCTCATTCAGGGTGGTTGTGGTTGGTGGGGTCCCTTTGGTTGATGCTTGGCAATGTGGGTGGACTGATTTCCTGCCTGTTGGGCCCTGTCCGGGGCCTCCCCCGGATAGGGCCACAGTGTCACTGGACCCCCCTATCTCAGCCCCAAGGTCTTACGCTGCTATATTATTGTGCTGGGGGAGTAGGGTCAGTTCTCCTTCTCCACTACAAATCCTTGTAGATCTAAGGAATGCAATTTCTAAATTTTCCCTGTCTCCTGCCGTTTTAAACTTAGGAGGACATGAGGTCTTGGCCCACACCTGAGCACCAGGCTTGAAAGACCCGTTGCTGTCCCTGTCCAAAGTCCTCCTGGTTGTGTTGCAGATCAAGACGATACCTGATGATTTCAGCTGCCACTGTGCTGACACCTCCCCCTCCCCGTGTTGTCCCTGTCCATGTCCATCTGGTCATGCTTCCGACCTGGACTAAGTTTAAATAGACCTTTTCTCCCTGGCTGTCTGATCCTGTGACAAGGACCATCTGATCCTGCGAAAATGCAGTACAATATGACATGTACAGCTGGATCTACATTGACGCCTGCAGAACCTGATGGCATTGTTTGATCTATAAGATCCACATTAGGTTGAAATGTCAAATGCACCTACCCGTGTAAGGAACTACATGTAACGTTTGCCAATTTTTCAAGAGATCAACTATTATGCTCGTTAGTTAGCTAGCTATATCTTCTAATGTCTCATAGCTAGCTAGCTAGCTAGCTGTAGCACTCACTTTGTCTCTGCACAGAAAAAACGCCCATATGTCTAACTTAAGTCTCTTTTTGGCTGGTGTCATCTCGGTGCTAGCTGTGCGGTGAACATAGTGTTACTGTTGTAATGTTACTGTAGATTGGGCTTTATAAATAAATTTGATTGATTGTTTGCTATCTAGCGAACAACACGTTACCTAGCAAGCTAATATATATTTGGCAACTATCGTTGTGAATATATAACGTTAGGGTTATATATTCACACCTTGCCGCTTTAAAAAAAACAACCATTTGATAGATTTGCTATTTATCTACCTCATTCATACAGGTTATGTCAGAGATAGTTAGCTAGAGGTAATATCAGCTGGATTACTGAAATTTCCAGAGTTAGACATCACAGTTGCTAGTAGCAACGGTAGCCTCTACTACGGTAATCAGCCCAGTGCGCATGAACTTCCCAGTAACTACCTCAAAGCGAAGTGCCTGTGTGTGGTCCTAAAGCCAGCCTGAATTACGAATTACGCAATTGCTTACCGTCCTGTCTCCTCACTTTTCTAAAGCACAGAGTTTGAGCCTCTCTTATAATAGAGTTCTGTTGATAAAAAGTGGTGGGGACAAAATGCCATTTTCAAAAAGTGTCCCACTCATGTATAATGAAACCTATGCGTTATATGTAATTGAGTAAGGCAGTTAACCCTCATTGCTCCCAGGTCGTTGCTGAAAAAAGTGAAAATGAACGTATTTTAAGTCAGACTTACCTGGTAAAATAGCGGTTAAAAAAGACAATTGCGCGATTTTACAAATAATCTGCAGAAAACAAGGGCTGTCTGCGAAACATTGTTTCACCTAACGATAATAAACAGTTGCGTGTTTAAAGGTTATTGAAAAACACTACTTCACAACCAAGATGACTTAGACACCAGTGATAGCAGCCTGCCTTTCCCGAGTCCGTGAAAAACAATTGTCATGCAGCCCCACTCCCCAGAATTACCGAGCCAGTAAACACTGTTCACCATCAATCAACTACTCAAGGGGGTGCTAACAGTCTATCGTTGGAAGGTTGCTCCGCTTGTTATTCCATACGACCTGTGATGCTAAATACCGGCGTTTAAGAGTATTAAGGTGTTATCGACGGCATTCAACTAATGCACGACAACACAACATTTTACAGTAAGCTATTTACGTCACAATGTATTGGAATATAAATATATATTCATGCCTACATTTGCACTCACCTATTCACGACGTCAAACCATACAATGATAATATTGTATAATATTAAATGTACTGTAAACGTAGTGAATGATAACACCGTAAACCTCAAGAACTGCGTCTTCTTTGCCTGGTATGCGCATGAGCGAGGGACTTCGTGGAGTGAGCGCTCGGTCAACGATTACGTATGTCGCGCAACTGAAAGTCGACTGCGGGCGGAAAGGTTCGATTCATTCAGTCATTTGAGTCAGGCGTTCACCTTATGTGGAGGCTATGCTTCCAGCGTGAAAGTCTCAGCAGCTGAATGGTTTTTGCCAGTTTGTGTGGGACGAGCGCTCAACAGTAACACAAACGCACGTTTATGTTGAGTTAATGTATTGGACAACTATACCGGATGTATAATACTGAATCATGAGATGGAGCCGGGTGGCGGGGCAGTGGAAAATGGAGCGGGATGGAATTGGTTAGAAACTGCTGATTAATCTCGGCACAGTTTTTCGGATTCCTGTACCAAAGTTGGTTAAATAATTTACATTGTATTAACATTCACCAACAGCCCACTCTGTACTGTACTCATACTGATCATACACGAACTTTCCAGATGCTCTAATGTCCTTTCAGGTACTTTTAATGGGCATTAGAATATTCCTTTGCATGTACAATTCATAAGCATATCACACTCATATGTATCAATAATACTATTCAATATGCTTCTACCATACTGTTCATACTCCCTCATACTAGTCTTATAAAATTGATGCTAGTTTACATTTTTATGTATATTACTGCATACTTGCCATATCTACAATATTCAATACTACTACCAATATTGCTGCTAGTTTACAGTACTCTTTAAACTGCTGCAATGTACAGTGTTATGTATATTGTTGCTTTATTTTATTATTATTTTCTGTCTAGCTATATTTTTGCTTATATACTCTTCTGCTTAACTCTCACTACGCAGTTGTCAGTGCCATGTCACAAGACTTTCATTGTGCAGGATGACGCTGTGTTGTTCCATGCCTTTGACAAATAAACCTTGAAACATTATCACATGTTGAGCTATCAGGGAAGATCCTATGAAATTTTGTTTTTGAATAGTGAAATCTGTGTAAAATTTTGGATTGTCTGTAGTCGACTGAATCTGAGTTTATTTTAATCAGGAAATAGATTTAAATATAGGCTACATCGCAGCATGAAGGGACACACTATGCAAAGTCTACACAAACTTGACGTAAATGTTGTCAATAGATGTTGATTAGAGTGAAAGGTTCTTATGAAAGGCAAAGTCAAAACAGAATGGGAAAGCTCAAGCCAGGTTTATTCAGTGAACAAATACTCATCAACTAAATAACATGAATTTACAAAGTCTCTCATACTAGAGCGTGGGTCAAGGGAGGGGCTTCTCTGTCACGTTCTGCGATCTTTTAGATGATCTTTTCTGTGATTCCGGTGTGACGATTGCTATTCGTCTTATGACAATGGATTTCCTCTTGTGGCCTCAGTAATTATACTACTTGTTGTACAGTATATTTGTGCGTTATGTAGTGTCTAACAATTAATTTCCCACATTCAGTACCTTTACGTGACATAATCCATAAAAATAAATGTCTATTTCTAATGCATTATTTCTGGTCAAATTGTTACATTAAATCATTAACAGTGATGGCTAAAATAAGAAAAATAATTAGGGTTTCACTCTTTTTTTCAGGCACTCCTGCTTCTTCTGTCAAATGTGTGGAGCCAGTACAAAAGAAAACACAGATGACACTGGAATCTTGTGTACTAAAACAGCAACAAAGAGCAATATACAAAGGGAAACTTTGCCACTTTTGCCATTTAGACAGGCTATGTTGAATTAAAGGCTAAGAACTTTGTATGGAGATAGATTTCTATCAAAATGTTGTTAACTTGTAAGTAGCGAGTGTGATGGAAATTCCATCGATAGGAACTCTTAAAGGAGTAAGTACAGAGACAAAATTCTCTTGGCACAATTAACTGTTTATTTGCAAATAGAGAGACGCGTCAAAAGCTTACAGAATAATCATCTGAGGAATCTCTGAGGAAAATACATGAACAGTCAGTATTTATTACAGTTAAAAGGGGTCTGGTAAGATGCTGCCCAGCTGTCTTATGTCACACAGGTTTTACCCAAAGGGCGGGCTGTCCCCCCACCTTATCCTTCCTGCCCTAGGTGTTTACTGTTGTGTTTACCTAAAGGGGCCAATTCCCCCTACTTCCCCCAAGGGCCACATTCCTAAGGAACAAAGGACAGATACCCTTATTGGTTTAGGCAGATAAACAGATGGTCAGAGTACCTAATGATCCTCTGATATTATGCAGACGTGTGTCACAAACAAAGACCAGAGTTACAGTTAATAGAAAAGCAGACATTTCTCAAATGTACATTAGTTCAAGAATTTCCATAACACGAGTCACAAATATAAACAGCGAGTCACAAATACACTGCTCAAAAAAATTAAGGGAACATGTAATCATCACAGTATAACACAGTGTGAATTAAACTTCAGGGATATCAATCTGTCCAGTTAGGAAGCTTAAGCGATTGAATCAATGTCACCTGTTTTGGTGCAAATGAAAGTGACAACAGGTGCACTGGAGAGGCAACAGCAAGACAACACCCAAAAAGGGAATGGTTTTGCAGGTGGTGGCCACAGACAATTGCTCTCTCTGCAATGTCTGCTCCGTGTGACACAGCAGCTCCCCTTCCTCTCTGGCGCTCCACCTCACCGGTGTACTAACCACCGGCAGGAATCTGATGGCAGCAGCACTTCCTGAGGACGCACCTGTTTTCAATCACTATTCAGTTCTGTATATGTGTGTTGCTTTCTCACTGCACCTCACTGTAGGCAAGAGTGGCAAACAATAATCCGTGAGGTGTTGTGAGAAAGAAACACACATAGCACTGCTGCCATCAATCTCCACCTGCTGTTGTTTCTTCCTGAACTCCAAACATATATATATAAAAAGTTGAATTGTTATCACTCTTTTTGTTTTCTTTCCCTTTTGCCTCACTTTTTGCACTCGCTAAACTCGCACCATCACACTCTCCTTATCCTTCCTGACTGATTCTTCTCTAGTTTTGCATTTTGCTAGTGTCCTAGTCACTACTGGTAGCACAAGGTGGTACCTGCAGCCCATTCAGGTTGCACAGGTCCTTCAGAATGGCACATCCATACATGCCATCGCAAGAAGGTTTGCTGTGTCTCCCAGTACAGTTTCAAGAGCATGGAGGAGATACCAGGAGATGGCCGTTACACGGGGAGAGCTGGACAGGACCGTAGAAGGACATCAACCCAGCAGTAGGACCGGTATCTGCTCCTGTGTGTGAGGAGAAACAGGAGGAGCACAGCCAGAGCCTTACAAAATGACCTCCAGTAGGCTACTGGTGTGCATGTTTCTAACCAAACCGTCAGAAACAGACTCCATGAGGGTTGCATGAAGGACCGACATCCTCTAGTGGGGCCTGTGCTCACAGCCCAGCACCGTGCAGCTCGATTGGCATCCACCAGAGAACACCAGAATTGGCAGGTCCGCCACTGGCGCACCGTTCTCTTCACAGATGAGAGCAGGTTCACACTGAGCATGTGACAGATATGAAAGAGTCTGGAGACGCTATGGTGAACTTTATGCTGCCTGCAACATCATCCAGCATGACCAGTTTGGCGGTGGGTCAGTGATGGTCTGGGGAGGCATATCCTTGGAGGGTCGCACAGACCTCCATGTGCTAACCAACGGAAACCTGACTGCTGTTAGGTACCGGGGTGAACTCCTCAGACCCATCGTCAGAACATACGCTGGTGCAGTGGGCCCTGGGTTCCTCCTGGTGCAGGACAATGCCTGGCCTCATGTGGCCAGAGTATCTAGGCAGTTCCTGGATGATGAAGGCATTGATGCCATTGACTGGCCCTCACGTTCTCCAGACCTGAATCCAATTGAGATCCTTTGAGACGTTATGTATCAGTGCATCCAACGCGGCCAAGTAGCACCACAGACTGTCCAGGAGCTCACTGATGCCCTGATCCAGGTCTGGGAGGAGATCCTCCAGGACACCATCCACTGTCTCATCAGGAGCATGCCCAGACGTTGTCAGGAGTGCATACAGGCACGTGGGGGCCATACACACTACTGAGTCACATTATGAGTTGCCATGATGAAATTCACGCAAGTTGGAACAGCCTGTGATTTCAATTGTTTACTTTGATTTTCGGTGTGAGTTTGAATCCAGCCCTCAATCGTTTGGTGATTTTGGTTTCCATTGACTGTTGTTACATCATTTTGTTCTCAACGAATTACACAGTGTACAGTAAAGATTGTGATATTTAATATATTTAGTTCATCGAGACCCGATGTGTGATTTCAGTGTTCCCTCAATTTTTTTGAGCAGTGTACATAAAGCAACTGTCAAACAAAAATCACTGTCAAGAAATATGCGTATAGTTTCACAAACATACGTCAAAATCCTAAAACAAATGAATTGTTATCAAAAACAAAGGATGATTAGCAAATACATGTAAGACTGTTTTTAATATTCAAACATGTTTTTGTGAATGTTACAGCATTTGTCACATGCACTTTGCAGATTTGTGACTTGTATTACATTTGTGAGTGGCTTTACATGTTTGTGAGTTGCTCCACATATTTGTGAGGGCCGCTTACTTACAAGTCTACAACATTTTGATAGAAATCTATCTCCATAACTTTGGCAAAGATTTGTGCAGCCTGAAAAAAATTTAATATGTAACCAGCACATGTTGGCCCCTGGAAGCCATTAAATTGTACACAATGTCCACTCTTGGTAATACAATATTATAGTTGTGAAAACCTTTTAAGGATAAATACAAATAGGGTAAAGACATAGATTCGTGTACTCAGAAAAGATGCAACATATGGAAGCAAGCTGTGGCAGCTGTCTTATAAAATTAATTCATATTTACGATTTTAAACTGAAAACAGTACATGAATTTTAACCAATTTTAACCAATAGGTAGTGTGTACATCTTTGTTTTAAAAAAATAAAATATAACCAAATAATAAAATAAAAACAAAAGTGAGACCCATAGCCTATAATTCCTGCTTCCAAAAACGAAATAATAATAACGGATTAATAATGTATATTGTAGGTCGCTATTTAAATGTATGTTTTTTTTTGCAGAAAGCCTTCCCTTCATATGATCCTGTGCTCCAACATCAGCTTCCGTAGTTCTATAGTAGCCTAAAGTCTTCTGCAGATTGTAGTGGCTTACACATTCACACGTATCTCATGGAGTGCGCCTGAAGATCTGAGAGAGAAAGAGAAGTCGACCGCAACACGCTGATGCACTCTAATGGTGTACTACGACTGTGCAATGATTCCAGTTTTAGCAACCGTTTCCATTCAACGCGGGACTTCTATTTTGAAGAAGATCCGCAGCGACTCTATTAGTATTGTTGCTGCTCTCTGCATAGTGGTGACAAGAAGAACGAGCCGAGATAGCGTAAAATACAGGCTGGTCAAGTTTGTACCTACAACGTTATCAGTGCAGTCAAAGACTATCTACCAAGGAAAAGCGAAAAAAAACAGTCTATATTGATATCCGTTTATTGATTGTAAAATTAGCTCATATTTACTGTTTATGTAAAGCTAGTTAACTTGCTAGCTAACGTTAGTTCGCAATACACGACAGCTAAGTTGTATATGCTAGTTAGCATCACCTAGCTAACCTTAGCCTGTGTTCTCCCTCAACAACCGGTCACCTACGCACTGGCAGAATGGCCTTAAAACGAATTCACAAGGTAAATAGATTGACACTTTACTCGAAACACTCTTTAAATCGTTAACGTTGTGTAGTTGGGTATTCTGTATTGTTGTTAGGCGATGTATTATGGCTAGCTAGCTACAATACTCAATCGCATCTCTTGTTAGCTACCTTGGTAACTACTTCACGATTGCAAATGCTAGGCTAGCCAAGCGTGCTTTGGTTTAAGTCACATTCTAGGAACACCAGGGCCTAGCATCAGCTTAGCTAATTTTAACTAACTTTAAACCTGCCACCAAGACATAAGTGCACAGTACAAGTACCTTAATTTCATAATCGAATTTGTGAATGTATTCATTTGCGATTAAGTATAGTATAGTCTTAACTGTTGATGGACCTAGCTACCGTTAGCTAGCAAGTCATGGTGAAACCTGATGACTGATGGAGGATCGATTGTTGTATGTCGTTCACTACAAGTTCGCGGCAGGTTTCGGTTCGGTGTCCCTTGTTGGAAATATAAACCTGGTCATGCTGTCGAAGTCAAGTGTCATCCTGGTGTGTCTTTTTTGGCATCTACCCTTTCCAGAAACTATGGTATAAAAATAGACATGCTGCTGAGGTGATGGCTATACTACTAGTCTAGAATTGCTGTATGTCTCTAAGCCAAGGTCTGTATTCAAACACATTATTAATTTGTTAAAAATCTGGAAAACAAATCTTGACTTATTTCAGGTCTACTTGCTGGTCTTTATCATTTGAGGTGAAACTGAAGAAATTCCAAATGGATGAGTGCGTTTTTTCTCACCATGTCAAATTTCTCTCCCTGTCTTTTTTTTGGTTTATTTTGTTGTTACACATTTGACTTAAGGTTGAATTAATTCCCTGGTTCTCCTGAAATTCTCCCAACAGGGAATTGCAGTATTTTGTATTTCATTAGGTTCTCCATTAGCTGCTGCCAAGTTTTTATATAAGGTTTTATTGCTTTCTGACATGACTTGGGGTGGCATTGAGTTCCTTGTAATCATGGCTTTATTTAGTTCTGTTCTGGGAGTGAAATGACTTGTGGCTTGTGTAGTGTTGTATTGATTGGTGGCGAATGGCATCAGCTGATTGAACGGACAACTCAGCACCTTTTTGCACCAGCAACACCTCTCACAAAGACCACCTCCTCCTCCAGCCTGAACCAGGAGAGATTCACATGTATGGTGTTGACATTCTC
>JACXGI010008304.1:0-34001 GCA_016801175.1 Esox masquinongy
GGTTCAGGGCGGGGGTCCTACCATATCTAAATGAGATTTATGTTGTTTGACACATCTTTTATGGCCTCTGCCATCTTCAGGTTTTCCCTGTTGTTATTCCAACCAATCAACTTCTAGGTTTAGCGCCTTTTCCCTGATTTGGCATTCTGCCAGTTTTATTACCGAATTCCAAAGTGGTCTGTTCTTGCTCCCAGCTATTTTAGTGAGATAAGGATCCTGTCACCCCCTCCTCTAATGCAGTTAAAATATCTCTTAGTTCTACTTAGCCTCTAACAGACTTGCATGTTATCTTAATACTATTGCCCCACACTATAAAAACATGAATAAACACAAATAACAGAATAGCCTAAAACATCCTTAGATTTTGGATAACAAGTAAAATTCTGAAAAGATCAAGGGTTATTATATGAATTGGAATGAATGAATATCTGACTGACCTTTTGTGTATAATGTATAGATTTAGCCTAGTCATATGAGAAATGGTTTAGAAACCCTTTCCAAAGGCAGTGTACATAACCCATAAGGTAAAATGCACATTCCATTTTTGCCCAGCTATGTAAATTCTAACATTGACTGATCCCACAAAAAGTTTTCAATTGGTTATATTCCTACTTGTCTTTTAATGCCACTTAATATGACAGTAATTTAAAAGTCATTCAAAGTAATCAAATTACATGACTGAGTTTAGGTGATCCAAAACTTACGTTACTGATTACATACAGCTCTGGAAAAAATTAAGAGACCACTGCACCTTTTTCTTGCCTTTCCAAAAAAGTTGAAAAGGAAGGTTTTGAGTGAGGAACAGAAGGGCTAAAAACTACACCTCACCACTTGGGGGGACCTGAAGCTGAAGCTCAACACCTGGTACAACCTAGACAACATATCCACACCCATCTACAATGACACACTCACCCTTACAACCACTGCTTCTACCACAACCACACTGCTGAAGAACAAAGCAGGAACCGTTGCTAAAACCATTCCAGATGATGCCACACATTTTTCTGGAGAGCTCATTGGTGACAACGTCAAGTACAGCCACACCTGCCCAGAAAACCATCCTCTACCTCAAATCAATGCTGATGCACAAGTCAACCACTGTACACCCTGTGACCTCTTCTACAAAACTGGCAAACTGCATCACACATGGACTGCCACCATCTCCAGTGAACTGAAGGACAACACAATCAAAGCTTTCACCATGGATCACAGTTTACTGCAGGCCACCATTCCTCACACACTCCTCACCACCAGCAGCACTGCACCCATTGTGGCTTTCCTGGTCAACATGGGCATAGTTACGCTCAAAGCACTGAACAATACCGTCTTGACCTTGTTGCATGCCACCTCTACTCCATCCCATTCTCTGGTTACCAACAGCACTGCCATCACTGATGCGGATTTGTTATCCCTGGACATCAACATGGTATCAACAAGTGTCGCCTCCGTAATTCAACGCACTACAGCACATTCACTACACCTCTTTTCCCATTTGCACTGACACTGCCCATTTGGTCGGAACTCACGACATGTTTCTTCATTTCCGTATCTCTCTCTTTCCATATTCCCCTTTTCTAATTGCCTGTATATAATTTTTTTGCCTTACTGTTTTTTTCTTTTACAATTTGTGACCTACACTTGCCACTCACCTTTGCATTGCATTGACTTCTTTCAGAGCCATTACTTTACCGTTTCCTGTATTCCATGCCGCACTTTCCACATTATTTGTTCATAATCTTTACCCCTATTATATTCTTCCCCTTTAAATTGCATTTCCTTACTTATGAGCAATTACCTTACCATTGCATTTAGAGTGGATATAAAAAGTCTACACACCCCTGTGAAAATGCCAGATTTTTGTGATGTAAAAGAAAGAACACCATACCCACAGTGAAGCATGGTGGTGGCAGCATCATGCTTTGGGGCTGTTTTTCTTCAGCTGGAACCAGGGCCTTAGTCAGGGTGGAGGGAATTATGAACAGTTCCAAATACCAGACAATGTTGGCACAAAACCTTCAGGCATCCGTTAGAAAGCTGAAGATGAAGAGGAAGTTCACCTTTCACCACGACAACGACCCAAAGCACACATCCAAATCCACAAAAGCATGGCTTCACCAGAAGATTAACGTTTTGGAATGGCCCAGCCAGAGCCCAGACCTGAATCCAATTGAACATCTGTGGGGTGATCTGAAGAGGGCGGTGCACAGGAGATGTCCTCGCAATCTGACAGATTTGGAGCGCTTTTGCAAAGAAGAGTGGACAAATATTGCCACATCAAGATGTGCCATGCTAATAGACTCCTAACCAAAAAGACTGAGTGCTGTAATAAAATCAGAAGGTGCTTCAACAAAGTATTAGTTTAAGGGTGTGCACACTTATGCAACCAGGTTATTGTAAAGTTTTTATTTTTTATTGTTCCCCCTCGAAGATTTCAGTTTGTTTTTCAATTGAATTGTTCACGTTATAGGTCACATTAAAGGTGGAAAAAGTTCTGACATGATTTATCTTTGTCTCATTCTTTTACATCACAAGAACCTCACATTTTAACAAGGGTGTGTAGACTTTTTATATCCACTGTACACCACATTGCTATTTATACAATTCCTGCACATAGTTTTATCCCTATAGTTTTTATGTTTACTATTTGTGCGCTACACTTCTCAACTACATTGCCATTATATTTATTTACTTTTGTGCAGTTACTTTACCATTTTCAATAAATACTTTTTGTTGATGCACACCTTCTTTCATTTCACACAAACACATCACTTCTTCACATTACCACATTTCTGCCTTTTGGCATAAGTCACTTACCAAATTTTTCGAGTTCATACTTATGCTAACTGCAGCAACCACTTACAAATTCCCTTAAACTCAGAGTTTAATGACCACCTCTTAATCTCACAAACCACTTGCTCTGTGATAACACAGCACAATTACCCTCAGCTAGTTCACCTGCCTACAACAGATGGTAATACACTGATAAATCATTTCTATGTCTAAAATGTTACTGCATCCATAATAATTGAAATAGTCCCTACCCATTTACAGCCATCACAATGCTATCCGTGTTCATATTAACTGAATGGTCACAATGGCTAGCCAGTGTAAAAATTATGGATGCATACATTTTGTGTGCGCAATACATTATGGCACATTGAAAATAAAAACCAGGTGTAGAATTAACACAGACACTCGACCCGATTCCTCCACAAGGGGCGCAACAGGCCACACCTTAATGCATTTTTTCCACAATTATGCCATTTCCACCCCGATTGACCTAGAATGCTGATTCTTTGTGTACATACCTCATTCCCCAAAGGGTACAAATATGTCTCAAGGACCTATCATGTCTGCCATCTTGAATATTTTGTACAGTGAACATTTCTTGAAACCTATAAAAATCTACATAAGATCAACAATAACCCTGATTGACACAGACACTGGACCTGATTCCTCCACAGGGAGCGCCACAGGCCATGCCCTAATTAACTTTTTTCACAATGACACTATTTGCACCCCGACTGACCTAGAATGCTGATTGTTTGTCAACATGTCTAACTCCCCAGGAGATGCAACACTGCATCAAGAACCAATCATGTCCGACATCTTGTATATTTTGTACAATGAACATCATATGAAACCTATAAAAATGTACTCAAAATCAACAGTAACTCGGAATAACCTGGCAATCGGCATACCTGTTTCTTATACATGTCTCCCTATAGGGTAGTAAAGGCTAAGAGATATATTACAAGATGGTGGACAAAATGGCTGACCAGTGTAAAACGTATGGATACATACACTTCATGTGTGCATTACATTATGGCATAATGAAAATACAAACTAGTTATATCATCCACACAGACACCCGACCTGAATCCTCCACAGGCGGCGCCACAGGCCATACATTAATGCATTTCTTCCACAATTATGCCATTTCCACCCCGATTGACCTTGACTGCTGATTTTTGTGTTCATGCCTCATTCCCCAGTAGATACAAAATTGCCTCAAGAACCTATCATGTCCGCCATCTTGGATTTTTCTTTACAGTGAAAATTTCATGAAACATTAAAAATTATCTTCTACTCAACAGATACTCTGACTGACCTGGCCAACGGCATACATGTGTCTTATACATGTCTCCCTTATAGGGTGTTAAAAGAGACTTTTACATGTAATTTTCTGTATTTCAGAAAGATTCGCTGTTTACAAAAATAAACTATATAAATAAGGAATATTTCATTTTCATTATCAATATCCCAGCATGCTTTGCGCCTGTTCAATTTGTTCATCTTTATGTTTGTTGTAATTGATTAGAAGGATACAGAGCTTTGTTTTTTGTGCCATCTTGTAAGTTATGTACAGTGGTACACTCTTGAATGTTTTTTGAGGATTGTGGTCATTTTTGGGTGCCAACCATAGAAAGGAAGACCATTCTGTTTGGTGTGCTTTGCTGCTTCTTGTCCGTTTAACAATGTGGGGTGCTGATGTTTACAGTGGCTGTCCACTGGTTCAGCATGGCTATTGTCTTGGCTGGATACAATCCATTTTTTATGAAAAATGTGAAGATGTTGTTGACGGTTGCGCAAAGCTACTTGGGAAGGCTGTGTAAGCCTTTGATCTGTTCAGGTGTGTCAAGAAGTTGGGCCATAGTTGATGTAAATGGGTCCGGCTAATGCCAGGCGTTTATCCAATGGAAGTAAAGTCTTTCATAAACAAGAGACGGGCTTCCTTGTTGCTCTATTGTTGTATTGCAACAGCACACGTGAAATATTTTTGCTCCATGTGAAACGTTCTGCTACCAACTGGAGAAAAAACAAATTATAGCGGGGGATAAGGAGGGAGGATTGGAGGATGGTGGAAATAGTTGGTGACTCAGGTCAGTTTTATAAGATAGCTCTGTGTTGTTAGATGTGTGTTTATTTAGCATTGAGTTGTTTGTTTTATATGGCAGGACCACAGAAATACTATGCCTGCTAGCATAGTTCTCATTATAACGTGTTTTTATTTTGCCCATAAGTGAGAAAAATAATTTTGGTTGGTTTCACATTCATTTAAAAAAAGTACACGATCATGATTTGCAGGCAAATTCACAGTGGACGTCCACCGTTACATGATTCTGCTTATCATGCGCTTGGTGGATTTAGGGGTGGTGTGAGTCACCTGAAAACAAATTATCTGTATAGATAGATTGTCTCGTTTTCATTAACACTAGAACTACCAAGGCAGTCATTTTGACTGTTTTAAAATTTTGCAATGTAATAACTTTGTTTAAATAAAACCCATGTAACTATAGGACCCTCACTTTTCCTAAATGTGTCTATATTTTATTCTATCATTGTTATTTTATTAAAATGACAAAACACAAAAGAGTTTTGAGTATTTCTACCTTGAATGGCCATAACAGTCATATTGACCATATGCATTACAGATTGTGTATCTTTTGCTCCTTTTTCCCGCTCTTGAAGATGCATCACCGTTGCCTAGCAACAATTTGTTCTAGTTCTTTGTTTAGTCTGTTGCAAAGCTGAAACCTAGCTTTAGCTTTGAGCTAAAACCAAATTGAAAAATTGAAAAGAGAATATCAGAAAAATGTCAGCAAGAAGAATGACTGCCACAGAGGCTTTAGCCATGCTTCAGAGCCTTGATGAGGCTGAGTCTGATGGAGGAGCCGGTTCCGACAGTGATGTCTCCTGGTCTCTTGAAAGTTAATATGACACTGGCTCTGAGAGTGATTCAGAGAGTGATTCAGAGATAATTCCCCTATGTAAAAAAAGCAGGCTGAACATTTCCAATTGTGCATCTGCTGTCATTCCATCTGCTAATGTTTTAGGCATGTTAGGCTGCTATCTTTATGCGATCTTGTGAGTTTCTTAGCCCATACATAGGCTAATATTAGCCCTGATAAAATAGATATTTCATGAAATAAAACAAACTAATTAGGCTATAATTTCTTGGCGACAGTGCAAAATCCTGGATCATCAGCTGTGCCTGCTGTGCCAACCACAAGAGCACTCAGCCCAGCACTGGATGAAGCTGTCTCACTAAATCCACCTATAGCAGAGCAGCATGAATGGCACAGTGTGGACTGTTATACAGTAGGGTGAAAATAGAGGAAGGCGACAAAGTCAAAATGCCATGGCAGCAGCTCCAGGCCCCACAGTGCATGCCAAGCGCAACATTGAAGATGCCCTCACCGCTTTTCTGTGTTTGGTTGATGATGGTATGTTGGAGCACATCAGGGACTGCACTGTGGCTGAGGCACACAGAGTCAAGGAGGACAGCTCATGGGATATGACAGTGGATGAATTAAAGGCCTTCATTGCTCTAGTCTACATTCGTGGTGCGCAGGGTGGAAAAAGCATGGACTTGGCGAGCTTTTGGTCGGCCAACTGGGGCTATGCATTTTTCAGGGAGACCATGTCCCGAAATAGATTTTGCAGCATGATATTTTTGCTCACTAAAACAAATATTGGTTACTAAATCAATTTGTTTTCTCGCAGTTTATTACATTTTCATATTCTTTTCCCGTGACGGTCAGAATGACTGTTTTGGCCAGTTTGGGGCATATGCGTTTCATATGTGCCCATAAAGATTTTACCTATGCATTGAAATGCATATTGGCGATGTTTTTGTAAGTTATTGTATTCTATTATCCAAGGAAGAATAAATTCGTTTTCATTTTACAAAGAAAATTATTCAAAATTGATCAATTTCGACTTTGTATCTGTTATTACAATAGCTGTTCAATGGTTGTCGATTAACTAATAAATTAAATAAATTAAATAAACACATACATTAGAATTAAAATGTAGTATTCTGATGTTTATTATTACCTATCCTAACATTACAGATCCATTTATTCTTAGATTTGATATAGCCTATTGAAATTATATGCAAGTAATGTATGAGCGGTCGGAATGACTGCTATGTAGTTGTAGTTATAGAATTCCGGTAGTTCTAAGTGTTAATGATATCCCAGCGTGCTTTGTGGCTGTTCAATTTGTTCATGTTTATGTTTGTTGTAATTGATGAGAAGGTAACAGAGCTTTGTTTTTTTTGCCATCTTGTAAGTTACACATGAATGTTTTTTTAAGATTATGGTCGTTCTTAGGTGCCAACCATAAAAAGAAAGACCATTGTGTTTGGCATTGTGGAGCTCTGACTCTTTTGCATGTTTCTGCTAACCATGTGTTTCGTATATTTTGGGGTGGTGTGAGTTGCCTGAAAACAAATAATTGTTGTGGGTGTGTAGACAGGTGCCCCCGGCTCCTCCACCAGGGGGGGACGCAATTCATTTAGCTAATATAAAAAATATGGTGTTTCCATCTTGCTTCCCGCAGTCTCTAGGCCACACTTCAAAACAGGGCTAACCATGAAACTGCTGCTATGTCGCTATGTCAAAAATCGCCCGAACTATGGCTGGACAAAGGTAGCCCTTTATGCTAACTCCAATGACCACTATAAGAATTATTTTAAAGTCAACCCATAGTCAGATTAAACCAACTGTCGGTGTACACGTGTCTCATATGTGCCTTTCTTTTGGGTTCTAAGGAATAAGAGATGAATTGCAATTTGGCCTATGCAAATTGCCTTATCAAAAAACTTAGACGTTGTGACGTGGAACATGGTTTTCAAGAATTACTCGCTAGGATATAAAGAATCCAAATGGAGTGTCAATTCATGGGGGAAATTAGAGAGTATAACTAGCAGCACTTTCTTAGTCACCCACTCTACTGGCTCCAGTGCAAGACTATACCTCAATTTGGCTTACGCCTTTTAACAAAAAAACTAGACGTTGTGAAGTGGAACATGGCTTGTGAAAATTACTCACTAGGGTACAAAGAATCCATATAAAGTTTCAATTCATAGGGGAAAATAGAGGGTTCAGCCAGCAGCACTTTCTAAGTCACCAACTCCATTGGCTCCAGTTCAATATACTGTAAGCCAAATACGGCTATGCAAATTGCCTTATAAAAAAAGAACTAGACGTTGTGAGGTGGAACATGGCTATCGAGAATTACTCACAAAGGTATGAAGAATCCATATAAATTGTCAATTCATGGGGGAAAATAGAGGGTATAGCCAGCAGCACTTGTTTAGATCCCCACTCCTTTGACTCCAGTTCCATACAGTGTAAGTCAAACACTGCTATGGAAATTGCGTTACAACTGAAAACCTAGACCTAGTGAGGTGGAACATGGCTTCCGAGAATATTCGCTAGGGTGTAAATAATCCATATAAATACTTAGTGTCACTGTGTCTGACCATGTCTGACCTTTCCAGCTTGTAACTGGTTACCTATTTCACTATCATTGCCATATAGAAGAACCCCGTCTCATTGTTGCTTGCAACTATATTTATTAGGGGTTCTCCGGTAGGAGAAACCCCATTGTTATTGTTAGTATTATTATTATTTTTAGGGGTTCTCTGGTAGGAGAAACTCTGTTGTTATTGTTAGTATAATTATTAGGGGTTCTGCGGTAGAAGAAACCCTATTGTTATTGTTAGTATTATTATTATAAGGGGTTCTCCGGTAGGATCAAAATTGCAGGATCAAAATGATCAAAATGGCGTGTGTTGAGGATGGCTGCCGTTTTTCGTGCTCCCAACCAACTTTACGGATTTATTGTTTTATTATTGTTACTAATGTGTAATTTTGTTGCATTTGCAACCGCGTTATTAACATATGACAGACAATCACTATTGGACAAGAGAACTGCACTGGAATCGTCTTTTTCGTACAGGACATCAAGTTCAACGAACAATCCGGGATACCCTTTGTTGTGCTTACCTGAGCAAGCACCTGGAAAACGACGCCGACGGAGAAAGCGTGGGAAGCGGGGTGGAGTTTTGGTCCGACAGCGGCTGCGGGGAAACCGTGCTCCTCTCCCAAGTATTCTCTTAGTGAATGTCCAGTCACTAGACAGCAAGCTTGACGAACCTAGGAGCAGGCTAGCTTTCCAGCGGGACATTAAGAACTGTAACGTGCTGGTTTTCACTGAAACATGGCAGGAGCCCTCAATCCCGGATGCGGCCATTGTTCCGAAAGGGCTATCGATTCATCGGCAGGATCGAACAGCAGAGTCCGGTAAAGCAGAGGGGGTGGTGTCTGCTTCATGGTAAACAATCTTTGGTGTCGGGACACGGACTGCATTTCTTCTGGATGCTCTCCTGATCTGGAGCATCTTACGATTAAATGTCGCCCTTACTATCTACCCCGGGAGTTTACATCAGTCATTTAAACAGCTGTGTACATCCCCCACCAAGCCAACACTGGGGCTGTGCTCGACAAACTTTTTCGAGTTATCGATAGGCTTGAATGTTTACACCCGGAAGCTGCCTTTATTGTTGTGGGCGATTTTAATGGCGCCAATCCGAGGAAAGTCCTACCGAAGTTTAAAAAACACATCAACTTCCCGACACGCGGGAAAAACACTCTTGACAATGTCTACTCTCCATTTCATCATGGGTATAAGGCCCTCCGCGGTCCTGCTTTCGGCAAATCAGACCATGCGTCGATACTGTTGCTCCCTGCTTACAGGCAGAGGCTAAAACAAGAGAAGCCAGTGACGAGGTCCATTCAACGATGGACGGACGAATCGGATGCCAACTTACGTGACTGTTTCCTCACTACCGACTGGGAAATGTTCCGAGAGGCGTCTGGAGGCAATATCAACGAATACACAGACTGTTACCAGTTTTATTAGTAAATGTATCGACAACGTTGTACCACTCACAACTACAAAATCATTCCCTAATCAAAAACCGTGGGTCAACAGTGGTATTCGTGCCCTGCTTAAGGCACGCACTGCAGCATTCAACTCCGGCAGGAAGGACAATTATAAGAAATCCCGGTATGACCTCAGGAAGGCAATAAAAACTGCAAAAAGCCAATACAGAGTAAAAGTAGAATCTCTCTACCAGGGCTCCAATACCAGGAACATGTGGAGTGGTCTGAGAACCATCACAGACTATAAAGGCTATTCAGGCAGTGTGGGCGAAGTGCCGGCTTCTTTCCCAGAGGAACTGAACTCTTTCTATGCTCGCTTTGAGAACATCATTCTTGGCATGGACACTCAAATGGACCAGGACAGCTGCCCTTTACAAATGACCACGGCAGACGTTTGCAAAGCCCTAAAAAGGATTAACACCCGCAAGGCTCCTGGACCAGACAACATCTCAGGTCGTGTTCTCAAGGTCTGTGCAGACCAACTGGCTGATGTATTTACAGATATCTTCAACCTATTGCTACGTCAGTCAGTGGTCCCCACCTGCTTCAAAAAGTCCATCATTGTTACTGTGCCCAAAATGCAAAAAGTCCTCTGCATAAATGACTACCGCCCTGTAGCACTCATACCAATCATCATGAAGTGCTTTTTGCGGCTAGTTAAAACTCACATCACAGACTCCATGCCTGTAACACTTGACCCGCTGCAGTTTGCCTATAGACATAACAGATCTACAGAGGATGCCATTGCTCTGACCCTCCACTCCGCACTCTCTCATCTGGACAAAAGGAACACAAGGAGAATGCTGTTCATTGACTATAGCTCAGCCTTCAACAACATTGTGCCCCACAAGCTAGCGGTGAAGCTCAGGGATCTGGGTCTCGACCCCTCTATGTGCAGATGGATCCTGAACTTCCTGACGGGCAGACCCCAGGTGGTGCGGATGGGCAACACCACCTCCTCCTCACTGACTCTTAGTACTGGCTCCCCCCAGGGCTGTGTGCTGAGCCCGCTCCTGTACTCTCTCTTCACCCACGACTGCCAGGCAACCCACGTCTCCAACACCATCGTTAAGTTTGCTGACGACACCACCATCATAGGCCTGATCTCTGACAACGACGAGTCAGCCTATAGAGACGAGGTAAGGTCACTGACTTCACGGTGTCAGGAAAACAACCTCCAGCTCAATATCAGCAAAACAAAGGAGATGATTGTTGATCACAGGAAGCAGCGGCGGGACCACGCCCCCATACACATCAATGGGTCTGCAGTAGAGAGAGTTCACAACATCCGGTTCCTTGGTGTCAACTTCAGCGATGACTTGACCTGGTCTCATCACTCTAACATCTTGGTGAAGGAGGCCAGGAAACGGCTCTTCTTCCTATGCCGATTAAGGAGATTTGGCAAGGATTCCAGGATACTCACCAACTTCTACAGATGTAGTATCGAGAGTATCCTGTCCGGCTGTGTCACCGCCTGGTATGGCAGCTGCACCACCCTCGCCTGCAAAGCACTTCAGAGGGTGATTAAAACAGTAGAGCGCATCACAAGGTCTGACCTGCCATCCCTGCAGGATCTCTACACAGAGAGGTGTAGGAGGAGGAGCAAACGAATCATTACAGATCCTAACCACCCATGCCATGGACTGTTTACCAAGCTGCCGTCAGGCAGAAGGTACAGGAGTATTCCGTCCAAAACTAACAGGCTACGGGACAGTTTCTTTCCTCAGGCTGTAAGGCTGCTCAATTCAGGAACCTCTCTTCCCTTCCATCCATAGTCCCATGCACACCTGTCACTTTATATCATGCTCATCTGCCAATCATATCATGCACACCTGTCACTTTTACATTGCACTATGGTTGTACAGTTGTATAGTTATTATTATTGCTGCATGTTTTTTGTATAGTGTTATTATTATAGTTCGTGTTATCTTCTTATTTTTATATTATAATTACTGTTACTTTTTTAACTTTTAACTGCACTGTCGGGAGTAGGAAAACCAAGCATTTCTTTGCCATAACTTGTTATTGCAAACAACATATAAACCTTTTGAACTTGAACTTGAACTATTGTTATTGTTAGTATCATTAGGGTCCAAGCAGCGAAGCTGCTGGGTCTTCTGTTGGCTACATTTTTTTGTAACTTTGCACGCTGTTAGAGGGCTATGCCAAACTAACACTCAGCAATTTTGGTGTCCATAGGCCCATGCCTCTGGCGCCACCATCGGGTCAAAGTTGTGATTTTCCAATGCTCTTAACTCAGGCTCTGATTGCCCTAGAGACATACAACTTGTATCATATGATGCATGGGCAAGTGCTGAACAACTTTGCCAGAGCCCATTTTCATTTCCGCCATATTGGATTTTCTGCCATTTTGAATTTTCAGAAAATGCTTAGGCCACAAATGTTGTGCAATATTTCTGAAAAATGGCACAGATGATCTTCAGACCAATCCTAACAAAAGTTATCAGATGGATGTTTGATCTGCAAATCCATTTGTCTGTTACAGCCAATCGAAATTTGGCGATGAGGCCATCAAACAGGAAGTGAGGGCGTATCTCAGCAACCGTTTGTCTTATAGTCATCAAACTTGGTATCCATGGTTGGAAGGAGGAGTAGAGGAGGCGTGCATTGTTTGGCACTAATTGGCCATGTGGGGTCGCTATACCAGAAAGTCAATTTGAAGGCTCATGATGCCTGAATGGAGATCGGCCATTTGGGGGCACTACAGTGTATCAACAATGTTGAGATTTTCAAATAGTGATTCTTCTTAGAGCTGATGTCACCCAACTGATCTCAAATTGTGCGTTGTGTTGAGCCAAACAAAATTGCCTCTTGCACCTACGAGCTGCATCATCTTTGTTTCCCAGTATTTTTGAATAGATTAAAACAATACTAAAACGAATTAGTCCTAGGCCATTGGTTGGGTTTTGCCAAAACTTCAACAGAACCACCTTTTGGCAATGTATATATACAATTATAAAAAAAGTTGGAATTTCATAACATAGTGGCCACCATATGCCAATGAATTTAAACATCATGCGTTTTATGTTCACATTGGTATGTAAATGGCCTAGAAGGCCAAAAACACCTATAAGGCTCACAAGGCTTAAATGACCTAGAAGGCCGAAAAGACCAAAACGGCTGTTAGGTTGTATGGCCTGTGAAAGCCTTTAAGACTTATCAGGCCTAAAAGGCCTATACAACGTAAATGTGTTAAAAGGCATATGAGACCTAAAAGGCATTTAAGGCCTTAAAGGGGCTAAAAGGCCTATAAAAAGCCTATACACCAATTTCTGAGACCTTAAGATCACCTCATACACAGTGATCTGTCTACACATCTAATAGCTTACCAAGTATGTGTCTGTGACATGAAGCCGACAGACAAGTCGTCACCCAAAGCCTTGTAGAAAATAATGGAGCATATGTGGAACTAACATGATACTTGTTTAGTTTAAAGGCCTATGACCACCAAAACACTTCCCCAATATTTTTTTGATGGAGCATAAGGGGAGCATATGGGCAGGGTTGGGTAGGTTACTTTTTAAATGTAATCCGTTACAGTTACAAGTTACCTGTCCACATTTGTAATCAGTAACGTAACTTTTTGATTACTCAAACTCAGTAACGTAATCTGATTACTTTTATATTAAGAGACATTGGAAAACAAATACAATGAGGGAAAATTTTTTTTGATCCCCTGCTGATTTTGTATGTTTGCCCACTGACAAAGAAATGATCAGTCTATAATTTTAATGGTAGGTTTATTTGAACAGTGAGAGACAGAATAACAACAAAAAAATCCAGAAAAACGCATGTCAAAATTGTTATAAATTAATTTGCATTTTAATTTGTGAAATAAGTATTCGACCCCTCTCAGTCAGAAAGATTTCTGGCTCCCAGGTGTCTTTTATACAGGTAACGAGCTGAGATTAGGAGCACACTCTGAAAGGGAGTGCTCCTAATCTCAGCTTGTTACCTCTATAAAAGACACCTGTCCACAGAAGCAATCAACCAATCAGATTCCAAACTCTCCACCATGGCCAAGACCAAAGAGCTGTCCAAGGATGTCAGGGACAAGATTGTAGACATACACAAGGCTGGAATGGGCTACAAGACCATCGCCAAGCAGCTTGGTGAGAAGGTGACAACAGTTGGTGCGATAATTCGCAAATGAAAGAAACAAAAGAACTGTCAATCTCCCTTGGTCTAGGGCACCATGCAAGATCTCACCTTGTGGAGTTGCAATGATCATGAGAATGGTGAGGAATCAGCCCAGAACTACACGGGAGGATCTTGTCAATGATCTCAAGGCAGCTGGGACCATAGTCACCAAGAAAACAATTGGTAACACACTACGCCGTGAAGGACTGAAATCCTGCAGCGCCCGCAAGGTCCCCCTGCTCAAGAAAGCACATGTACAGGCCCGTCTGAAGTTTGCCAATGAACATCTTAATGATTCAGAGGGGAACTGGGTGAAAGTGTTGTGGTCAGATGAGACCAAAATCGAGCTCTTTGGCAACAACTCAACTCGCCGTGTTTGGAGGAGGAGGAATGCTGCCTATGACTCCAAGAACACCATCCCCACCGTCAAACATGGAGGTGGAAACATTATGCTTTGGGGATGCTTTTCTGCTAAGGGGACAGGACAACTTCACAGCATCAAAGGGGCGATGGACGGGGCCATGTACCATCAAATTTTGGGTGAGAACCTCCTTCCCTCAGCCAGGGCATTGAAAATGGGTCGTGGATGGGTATTCCAACATGACAATGACCCAAAACACACGGCAAAGGCAACAAAGGAGTGGCTCAAGAAGAAGCACATTAAGGTCCTGGAGTGGCCTAGCCAGTCTCCAGACCTTAATCCCATAGAAAATCTGTGGAGGGAGCTGAAGGTTCAAGTTGCCAAACGTCAGCCTCAAAACCTTAATGACATGGAGAAGATCTGCAAAGAGGAGTGGGACAAAATCCCTCCTGAGATGTGTGCAAACCCTGTGGCCAACTACAAGAAATGTCTGACCTCTGTGAGGCAAAACCCTTGCCAACAAGGTTTTTGCCACCAAGTACTAGTCATGTTTTGCAGAGGGGTCGAATACTTATTTCACTCATTAAAATGCAAATCAATTTATAACATTTTTGACATGTGTTTTTCTGGATTTTTTTGTTGTTATTCTGTCTCTCACTGTTCAAATAAAGCTACCATTAAAATTATAGACTGATCATTTCTTTGTCAGTGGACAAACGTACAAAATCAGCAGGGGATCAAATATTTTTTTCCCCTCACTGTAGGAATAGCCTACAACCAACTGAACACCTTATGCGGGATCAATCAATGTTACATAGTTTACATAGCTGGCCAAAAACGGAATTCGCATTTTACCTTATGGGTTGTGTAGGCTACAGTGCCTTTGGAAATGGGTTTCTAAACCATTGCTTTTTACTTCAATATGATTGGGCTACATCTCTACATTACATGCTAAAGGTCTGTCAGATATTCAGTCATTCCAGTTAATCAAATAAACCTTGATCTTCCAGAATCTGACTTTTTATCTGAACATAACCCAAAATCTAATGATGCTTAAGCCTGTTCTGTTATTTGTGTTTTATTCATGTTTTTAATTGCTTCAAAACATTGTTGAAAAATAAATGGCAATTACTCGAAAAGGGTACTGACATTGTTGTATATAAAAATTAAGATATCCGTAGCTTTTCGCGCATAAAGTAAATCTGCAGTAGACTGATGATTTGCTCCACATCCAACATTGTCAAAATGTTGCAGAAACCCCCGGCACGCGAATGCACGTTTGCAATCGAGAACACCTGCATAGAAATAAGATTTACCCGCGCGAACGTAACCTGCGATTATTATGGCCACAAGTGATGGATTTTCAAAACGCAAATGAAAGAAATAAACTGTGATTATAAACCTGCACTCTTAGCTTAAAGTAAATGACGTCAGCAGCCAATGATAAACAATGAACACAATTTTCAGAGATGCAAAGCAAGCAGAATCACATGGCCTACCTCTATGGATGGAGTTGATGTGGCCGCGTCAAATGCAAATAATCATCCTTTGGCAGAGTGCTTCCCAACACACCTTTTCTCTTCAAATGTCGTGGTAAATTCCATATAATGTTTTATCTTGAAGGCAGCGCCATGTTACAGCTATCTAACAAATAGTTGCCTAATCTATGAAACAATTCCTGTAAAAGTTCTTCCTCTCTCGGTGTAACTCGTCTTGGCTGTGTTGTTCGGTGCATTTGACAAATAAACCTTAAAACTTGAAAACGATATAACACCAGGTAGGCTTATTGCCAATCATTGTTCTGAGAATTACACGTCGAGTAGATAACTAAATAACATTTTATATGACTCGGCTAAAATTATCAAAGATATACTCTGTTTTTACCAGCCATACAACCAACCAAAAACGGAGAAATTTAAACTAGCGCTTCCTCCGTCACTAAACCGGTTATGCGCGTCCACATTTGCGCGCATGATGATCACACACACAATTGAGGCGCGCAATTCATATTTTGGTTCAAATAACGATATTTTTATAACATTAAATAATAAACTCAAACATACAACGTGTCATAATTATTTCGCGAACCTGTTTTTTTTCAATTGAAGTAATCCAAAAGTAATCATACATTTTTTCAAAAGTATCTGTAATCCGATTACAATATTTTTGTTGGTAACATAACGGATTACAATTACTGTTTTTTTGTAATCCGTTACTCCCCAACTCTGCATATGGGAAACTAACATGATACTTTAGTTTAAAGGCCTATGACCACCAAAACACTTCCCCAGTATGTTTTAGGGGGTGCTACAGTGCATCATTAAACTTGAGATTTTGAAATCACCATATCTTTGAACACCTTTGACCTACAGTCACCAAATATATTTCAAAGTGTGTATCACATTCTAATTACACAAAATGTGCACGTGTTGGACCACTGTATGTGGTCCATGAATGTCTAGAGACATAGACCAACTGTACAATCTCTTTTATCTGTATAATCACTTTTTTTGTTATACTGTTTCTAATAATAATTACAATATTATTTCGTATATCACTTCAAGCAGAATAGCACAAAAAATCTGAATCAGAAACAGATTTATTACCAAGTAGTACTTCACATACAAGGAATTTGCTTTGGTCTGATGAACATATAATGCGAGGATAAAAACAGGCAATACAAAAGTGTTAATGTGATACATACAGGTACTCTTCTCGCATATAGTTACATTTGCATTTCTGATTGCACCCCATCATGGTAGGCTGTTAGTTTGTCTATTTCATGCCAGACTGTTTTCAAACCCCAGGCAAGACTCTGATGATTCATTTCAGCATGCACAGGTTGATTAGACCTGCTAGATATTGGAAAACACCATCACAAAATCAACAATACTCCCATGATCAACCATGGTCGGAAAAGCTTTCAGACGTTGGAGGTTGGCTGCTACAACTTCAATCAGTCACCATCATGTCTGTCACATTACAGTTTTTCTCAGTTGCTTAGACACAATTAATGAACAACTCACCATTTTCTCAAATCTTCACACACAATTCTAAAAACGTATACCCAACGGTACAAACATCTAACTTCTGTGTCCCAGTTCAAACTTTGCCCTCAGACAACACACATAAGCTTGTCAAAAACAGAGACTACATGACTGTTTGTTATACACAGGAGGGATTAATTCAGAACACTGCAACCAAAATGTTTAGAATAGGTTTTCAGAAAAATAATTTGGAACTTTGTAAAATCACAGCACTTACAGCACTTACAGATAATCACAGCACATCCAGATAACCCTTTCTGGAATACCCTGGTGAAAGAAATTCAAACAGTACTGTAATAAATTACATAAGTGGATAAGAGAATACTACTGCATATGCTGTTTGGGTCAAAAACCTGACCTTTGTACAGTCACACTGACAAAACATATAAGAAATAAAATACCCAATTTCCAAAAGCTTTATTTCCAAATGCAGCAAATGTACACGTTACTTGGCATCAGTGTTCTCAACATCTTGTCTCAGGTCTAGGTCAGGCAATAAAATCTCCTCAACGTCACACATTGTTTACTCTTTCCAGGCAGCGTCGGGAAAATGCCCTTGTGTGCCTAAGAACTCCCTGGATAGACTCCACAAACACATCACCACAGGTGTCCACCATTGCCTCCTTTAGGTTTTGCTGTGCATAGCGGTTGCGATTATACACTCCACCGCCTCATCCTAGTCCTCTTCCTCTCTGTTGTTTTGCAACTGCAGCATTGTTAGGATCCATTATTTCAAAGCACATGGACATGCCACCAGGCCCAATTGATTGAGTCTGCAATTCTGATTAGTGTGTTAACATTTTTGAGGCTTAGCACCTGGAGAAAGGCATGCTCTTTTAGTTTAGGTTGTGATAACTTCAGTTAATTATATTGAGAGCATGTGAAAACAGGTGAATAGTGTTAACAGTTATGGGAAAGGAGTGTGTTTTTGGGAATGGCACAAGGGTATGGGTTTTTGTGCTATGTGACCTATCTGGATAACAAGTAAGTAGTTTGCTATTTATGAAATTTAGCACCATATTATGTCATTTTTTATAATAATAATGATGTAAAAATGTTGTTCTGTTGACTTACTAGAGGGATATGTAGTAGTTTTTTGAAAAAAGTTTGGTCTCTTACTGATTTTATAACGAAAAGTAAATAAAAACTGCACTACCAGTGCTCTGCTTGGTGTAATTACAACCTTGAAATAATATGGGAAATACATGAGAATTCAAGAAAAATTGTTCCATAATCAATTTTAATGAAACAAGTTTAGAATAAAACACACATTGATGAAAAGTCAAGGTCCTATACAGTAGGTACATGGGTTTCATTTCAACAAAGTTATTAACTTGCAATAAAAAATTGTTAAAATTACTGCCTTGGTAGTTCTAGTGTACAAACAACACAGTTATTTCATTATGACATGGTGTTGCTGCAAGAAAGCAAAGACCCATTATCACTGTGTGCTTTACTTCGTCTGGGATAAAAAGTAGCAAAACAATCAGACATACAGCATTTGTTCCTTTGTTTGTATCAAGCCAGACAAGACAGTCTCAAAAGCAAACCCTGGCCCACTGGTTTTGACTCTAGAGTGCCTAATACTGCTACTTCACCTCACTTTGAAGTTACCCCTACCTTGCAACAGTCAATTTCTCACATCCGCTGAAACATTGTTTTATCTATTAGCTTCATTTTTTTTAGGAACATGCATGAATTGCTTGTAATTGTCCATCATCAATATTCAACCACATTTTAAAGCCGGAGAGAAAAACAAAACATTCAACCCCAAGAAAATAGGCTATAAAAATGCCAGCATTGATTCGGCATGGGCAACCTAAACTTGATAAACTTTTAAGCTTTTGGCCTGCTTATACACAGATCAGCCATAACATTATGACCACCTGCCTAATATTGTGTAGGGCCCCCTTTTGCCACCAAAACAGCCCTGACCCATCGAGGCATGGACTCCACTAGACCTCTGAAGCTGTGCTGTGGTTTCTGGCACCAAGACGTTAGCAGCAGATCCTTTAACTCCTGTAAGTTGCGAGGTGGGGCCTCCATGGATTGGACTTGTTTGTCCAGCACATCCCAAAGATGGTTGATTGGATTGAGATCTGGGGAATTTGGAGGCCAAGTCACCACCTTGAACTCGTTGTGTTCCTCAAACCATTCCTGAACCATATTTGCTTTGTGACAGGGCGCATGATCCTGCTGAATGAGGTTAATGCCATCAGGGAATGCAGTTGCCATGAAAGGGTACACATGGTCTGCAACAATGCTTAGGTAGGTGGTATGTGTCAAAGTAACATCCACATGAATGGCAGGACCCAAGGCTTCCCAGTAGAACATTGTCCAAAGCATCACACTGCATCCGCCGGCATGCCTCCTTCCCATAGTGCATCCTGGTGCCATGTGTTCTCCAGGTAAGCGACGCACACGCACACAGCCATACATGTGATGTAAAAGAAAACATGATTCATCAGACCAGGCCACCTTCTTCCATTGCTCCATGGTCCAGTTCTGATGCTCACATTATGTTACGAACCCTGTGGCTCTAGCAGTCTAGGGTCAATGGTACAGAGACCCGTAACATAAAACTCATGCAAATTAGTGTAGTGTAAATAAACAGTGAGAACAAACGACACAGACAACCAAAGCTACTGTCAAACAAAACGTTTATTATAAACACACGGTAAAGGGGGTAGGGAAAAGGGGCTGAGCTGGACACAAGAAATGAAATAATATAGTCAAAACACTCCTAAATTGAACTTGCCTGCCTCAAGAACCACTTAGCTGACTACTAACCAATACAAAAATACAGTGGGTGGTCCGCTCAGTTCTAACTAGTGTTTTTAGACAAAGTTTTCCTACGGGTTGTGTATGCCAAAGGGCGACTTGTAAAAAAAAAAAAAAAAAAAAACTTTTCCCAGGGACACAGGGAAAAACAAAAACACACGTCGAACAAGGACTAAACAGCACACAGCAAACAATTGACTAGACAACACCAAGCAAAACACCACAGCAATACATACTCACATGAAACAGGACAAAGTGAGATGTATGTATGAACAAAGTGTCTGTCTATCCAAAAAAGTATGTATCTCAAGAGTGTCTATGTCCATGTGGGGTAAATCAAAAGAGTCTCTCTGGGAGAACCAACTGACTGGGCTTTTAAACCAGAGATGTGTGATGGGATTGGGTAATGGAAAAAGGAACAGGTGGTGCAATTAGGAGGGGTGTCCACCGATTGGTCCACCTCAGCAGTCAGGCGATGCACTCATGACTGCCAGGTGCGAAACACCAACGAACACAATCAGGAACATAAGGGGCACCTGGGGAAACAGCAGGAGGGGAAAAACACAAACGCACATACAGGGTACCTGCATGCGTAACACGTGCCCATTCTAGGCGCTTTCAGCAGTGGACAGGGGTCAACATGGGCACCCTGACTGGTCTGCGGCTACGCAGCCCCATACGCAACAAACTGCGATGCACTGTGTGTTCTGACACCTTTCTATCATTACCAGCATTAACTTTTTCAGCAATTTGAGCTACAGTAGCTCGTCTGTTGGGTTGGAACACACGGGCCGGCCTTTGCTCCCCACGTGGATCAATGAGCCTTGGCCGCCCATGACCCTGTTGCCGGTTCACCGCTTTTCCTTCCTTTGACCACTTAGGTAGGTACAAACCACTGCAGACCGGGAACACCTCACAAGGGCTGCAGTTTTGAAGATTCTCTCCCGGTTGTCTAGCCATCAAAATTTGGCCCTTGTCAGTGTTGCTCAGATCCTTACGCATGCCCATTTTTCCTGCTTCTAACACATCAACTTTGAGGACAGAATGTTCACTTGCTGCCTAATATATCCCACCTACTGACAGGTGCCTTGATAAAGAGATCAGATTAGTGTTATTCACTTCACCTGTCAGTAGTCATAATGTTGGCTATTCAGTGTATAGAGGCCTTAGTAAGGGACCGAACAAAAACTTATCCTTCTCAAACAATTACTTCAATAGTAACAGTCCACTAGTATAGCCCCGGGAAACAATCAGTAGCCTATTGATTTTGTTAACACTAGAACCGCCAGGCCTTTTTGATACCCAATATCCACCAGAGCCGAACGCTGTTTGGCATCATTAGCATACAAATCGTCCCTGTTAGCATGGCCATTCTCCTCCGCAGCATCATCATCATCCAGCCAGAGCATCAGTTCATCTACTAGGTCATCATCAAACTATATAGAAGTCTAAAAAAGAATGAATTACAGAATTTGTTTGTTTTAAATGGTAATGAATAAGTGACATGAATAAGTTATCGTTAAACTGAGAGGCGTTATTAGAAAAAGATGAGGTCCAAAAAATATCCTTGGAATTTCGTTTTGTGAAAATTATTTAGCCTAATATATTTGTAGAATATTAATTTTCAGTAAAATAAGTAGAGAAAATTCAAAGAGAGACGATAGGATGTGTGTGTGATTTAGTTTCTCTTTCCCTCCTAAAATAATGTAGATTTACATTTTAGATTTTTCAATTTGATGAATTCACCTACACAATAAGCTGAATCTCCTATTGAAAAATGGTAATGTGTGATAAGTAGCCTATTTATTTGTATTATGTTTCAATAACAGCCTATCTAAGTTTTTGAATTGTCATGGAAATCTTGTGTTTCATTTGTAAGTTCATTCAAATTCAACCAAGGTCTGATCAATCATCTAGGAGTATTGCGCATTCATCCATTGACGTCATGCGTTGAGTGAGGGGTGATTATGAAGGAACCGAATAATGTCATTTCTATCTTTATTTACATATTCGATGATTCTTCAGTATTTAGTATAAGCCATTTATAATTATGTCCTTAATTGTCCTTTCCTAGCCTATACTCTGTGGGTCTGGTCATGTTCTTTTATCAGAATGTTTATGTTACAAATGTTTATATCTGGTCTGACTACGAACCTAGGGTCATGCCTTAAACCCCCTATGCTGAACCCATGAGTAGATCACTCTGTTTTAAAATATGGTGTCAGGAGGCATAGATTGGAATGTGTCCCTGGATGATAAGGGGGTCTATTCTGCAGGACAAGTCTTGGTATCTTCATGTTAGTAAACCAACCCCCACACCTTTAGTTTGGGGATATAAACCCGAGTGGGGTTTGGGGAAGCTCTCTTGTATTTTCATTTTCCTCACTCCTGCCTGCATCTTAAATCTCTGGCGAAGTTTTACCTTTGATACTGGTTTTGTAATTTTAATACTCTCTTTATGTATTAAATTCATGTGTTACATTAATTCATTGACTATCTGGAATTAATCTAATCAAAATCCAGTTCCTTCAATTAGCACCTGGGTACCATTTAGGTACCAACGCCAATTGGTGAGGGCTATTGGCAGATTGAGTCGGAAAACAGGGTAAAAAAACAGATAAATAGTCTCTACATAGTTTTCTGTTTGTCAGTTTAGAATTCAGACAACGGAACAATGTAATATATGCGTATTTAGGAAAAGTCATGGAAGGAGGAGGGTGTAGGTTTCAAAAGGGCAGTTTTATTTTAATTACAAACTCAAACGTCAATTGGCGTAGGCATTTGGCGGTTCTAGTGTTAATGGGCAGCGGTGTCATCAGCTCATAAACCTAATAATGTCAGATGAATATAGCTCCACTACTGATGTCATTGCATCCTCTTCAAGTTATGCAGGCACTTTGTCTATTTGAAGCCAGACAAGTCTCAAAAATGTGAAACCAGGTCCGGAAGATTTGACTTCTGAGTGCCTCATACTGCTACTTCATCTCACTTTGTAGTTTCCCCAAACTTCTAACAGTCTACACTGCCTGACCAAAAAAACATCACCGTTTGGATTTAAATAAGGAGATACTTAAGAGCTTATGATTGAATAATTACTGCAATGATTAACATGTTTCAGCTGGTTACAATTATTTTTACCCTAACTTATGCAGTGAATAGGTTCTCATTTCTTAAACAACAATGTCGGAAGACGTATCCCGTGGTCGTGGAAAAGATATTACTGTGTTCAGAAGGTTGAAATTATTGGCCTGCATCAAGCAAAGAAAACAACTAAGGAGATTGCTGAAATTACTGGAATTGGGTTAAGAACTGTAAAACACTTTATTAAAACCTCGAAGAATAAGAATGGTAAACTGTCAACTTTGAACCGCCAAGATTGGACTCCGAATAAATGGAGAAAGGTCATGCGGTCTAATGAGTCCAGATTTACCCTAGAGCAATGGGTGTGTCAGGGTAAGAAGTGAAGAAGGGAAGCGCATGAAGAAATAAACCCATCATGCATAGTGCCCACTCACAAAACCTCTGGAGGCAGTATTGTGATCTGGGTTTGCTTCATTTGGTTAGGTCTAAACTCAGCAACTTTATGTGGCAATAAAATGAAATCAGCTGAGTACCTGAATGACCAGGTTATCCCATCAATTTATTTTTTGAGGAATCATTTTAACACATGAATTGGCCACCACAGAGTCCTGACCTTAGCCCCATTGAAAGTCTTTGGGATGTGCTGCAGAAGACTTTATGGAGTGGTTTGCCTCTCCAGTTGTCAATACAAGATCTCAGCCAAAAATGTATGCAACTCTGGATGGAAATAAAAGATGTGAAGTTGCATAACGTAGTTGAAAAAATGTCAGTGCGAATTCATGCCGTTATCAAAGCTAAAGGTGGTCCAACAAAATAGTAGTGTGCAACTTTTTTTTGAGCCAGTCAGTGTATTTCTCAAGTCCGCTCATGAAGGACATGTGAATAACACACACCCAATCTGGTCAATTGACATAAAAGTTCCAATAAGTGCTAACAGCTATGTGTTTAACATGATCAGATCAAGTTGCCACAGTGACTCTGGACTGCTTCGCCCCGCCAATAGGCCAATGCTTCTAGCACCACCTACCGGCCAAAGATGAGATTTTCAAATGCTCATTACTTTTGCCCTAATTGTGGTATAGACATAAAACTGGTCGAATATGATGTGGAAACAGGTGCTGTACAACTTTGCAAAAGGCTGTTTTCATTTCCACCTGATTACATTTCCACTATTTTGAATTTTCTGAAAAACCTACCTTTGAGAAGTAGTCCTATGCTGTTCTTCCCATTTCCAAGAAACTACAAAAATAGCATCTGTGGATGCTGTCCTTCAATAACTATTAACAATATTAGACATTTCAAACACAGCAGATATCATATGTCAACAACGTCCTGAGTCCTACAATTTCACAGGAAGTGAAAGCATATCTCCACAACCGTTTGTCCCATTCTCACCAAATTTAGTATGCATCATTGGTATGACAAGGTAAGGACATGTGCAGTGTGTGGTGCTAATTGGCCAATCGGGGCGCATTTCCAGAAAATCTGATAAAACGCTCATTAATCATGAACACAAACCTATACAACCTATCAGGGCTATAAGGCCTATCCTTGTCTGGCGTTCTTATAGCTTGGACCCCTTAATTGCTGCTTGCAGCTATATTTATTATTATTATTATTAGGGGTCCAAGCAGCAAAGCTGCGGAGCCCTATTGCAATTGTTAGATTTTTCAAAGTTCACCTACTTCTGCTGGCTACATTTTTTTGTAACTTTGCACGCTGTTAGAGGGCTATGCCAAACTAACCTGCAGCAATTTTTGTGTCCATAGGCCTATCCCTCTGGCGCCACCATTGGGTCAAAATTGCAATTTTCCAATGCTCATAACTCGGGCTCTGATTGCCATAGAGACATACATCTGGTATCATATAATGCATGGGCAAGTGCTGAACAAGTTTGCCAGAGGCCATTTTCATTTCCGCCATATTGGATTTTCTGCCATTCATACTTTTCGGAAAATGGTTAGTAATTTTTCACAGGCCACAAATTTTGTGCAATATCTCTGAAAAATGTCACAGATGATCTTCAGACCAATCCTACACTGTAAACCCTAATGTAATTCTTACTCAAATGTTTCTACTAAGTATAACTCAAAGTTAGAGAAATGTTCCTAATAACTTAAAATTTTTATGTTATACTGACTTTTACTCAATTTTTATAAGTTTAAAATGAAAATGTTCCCAGCATTCTCTACTTCAGGTAGATATTTTGGAATTTTTGTTTTTGCATGTACAGTGACTGAAGAATTCATCTTAGCTACACAAACATCAAACACATACATTTGTCTAAAGTAATCCAATCATGTAGTAAAACAAATGTTTTGCACCCACTAGTGAAATGATTGTAACAATTACATAAAAAATCTCCCTGTCAAAACTTCAGCTGGATTCCAATGGGAACTGTGCGTTCCTTTTTGCAAGCCAATGCCTTGTGGGTAGCTTTGCAAAAAGTTTTGCTAAAGTTCCCAGGTTACCCAGAAATCTCAGCCGAAGCTATGATTTTGTTTTTGGAAATAAGGGAAATTCCTGAAAGTTAATGTTTTGTTATCTGTGGCTTTGTGACAACTGGGCAAGGATTTAAAGCTGACTGCGCAATGTATTTGAGGGCATCTGAAATGAATGGTCCATGAGCTAGGAGGGTTGCATGACTTCAAAATAAAGAATTTTGGGATATATTTAAGTATTCACAGTGGACTATTTTATAACAGTCAAGGAAGTGAAACTATAGAAAATAGTTGTTCAATAACCATGTGTCTGTCATTAACAAATGCAGTCATGGGTGGTAACTCTAGAGTTCACTTGAAAGAGCAATGCACATTGGGAAATTATGTTGTAGGTGTGGCTATGTATATTACTCAATTCATTTAAGCAAATACAACTCAGATTTAAAACCCTGTTTAAGTTTTTATTTATTTATTTATTCTTTTTGAGTTCTGGGAACTTATTGAGTTTTACAGTATGAGTAGTATTACATTTTTTTGAGGCAATTAGTTGCCTTAAATTCTTTGAATTCTGGTAACTTATTCGGGTTTTCAGTGCAGGAATAGTTTTTGAGTTAGTAGACTTTTATTCAATGAAGTGCTATTGCATCAAAATAATTGAGTATTGAAAAACAAAAAATATAACATATGCTAAACAATAATTTGAAGTACAGTGCACTTAAATATATATTTTTTTAAATATTAACTTTTAAGTATGAAGAAATTATAATTTTTAATAATTTTCTTCTATATTTTTATGTACAGTAAACTTGAAATAAAAGTTTTAAAACTCTTAACTATTAAGTTCCAATAAATTGTAATTTTTAAGTATTTACCTACTTAACAAAATTAAGTTAGTTGACTTAAATATTTTGATGTAATCAGTTTCCACAAAAGTTTTGAGTATTCTGAACTTATTGGGTTTTACAGTGTAACAAAAGTTATCAGATGGATTTTTGATATGCGAGACCGTTTGTCCGTTACAGCCAATCGAATATGGCGATGAGGCCGTCAAACAGAACGTGAGGGTGTATCTCAGCAACCGTTTGTCGTATAGTCACCAAACTTGGTATCCATGGTTAGAAGGAGGATTAGAGGAGGCATGCAGTGTTTGGCAACAATCGGCCACGTGGGGGCGCTATACCAGAAAGTCACTTTGAGGGCTCATTACGCCTGAATGCAAATAGATATTTCAAGCAAACTTGGTCTGTTGCATGACTGTATCAGGTTGTTGTACTCGAGTAAATAGGAAGTTGGTAGTGCAAACCATGTGACCGCCACGGGCCAATGAAATTCAAGCTATGAATCAAAGGCTTTAAAAATGTTTGATTGCCATCAAACTTTATCAGTATAAGCTCCTGTAGGCCCCCAACAACCACTAAAAATATAGACGAGATCGGCCATTGGGGGGCGCTCCAGTGCAACGTCAAAGTTGAGATTTTCAAGTAGCGATTTCTTTGTGCTGCTTAGAGCTGAAGTCACCAAACTCATCTCAAATTGTGCTTTGTGTTTTGCCAAACAAAATTGCCTCTTGGACCTATGAGCTGTGTCCTCTTTGTTTCCCGGTATTTTGAATAGATTGAAACGAAACTCAAACGAACCAGTCCTAGGCCATTTAACCCTCCAAGGTCTGAGGTGATTTTTGGCCAGATTTCACGACTTTGAGAGCTTGTACATTTTGGATCCTACATTCATTTCTGTAACAGATATCATGACATATTATATATCCAGGTAATCACAGCCCTCTCAGCTACAATAATAACACATAAAAACTATTTAGAAAATGCATGTGTTTGAAAGGCAACAAAAAGAGAAAAATTCTGCCATATGATGTGATAAAATGTTTTGAAAAACATTGTGAAGTTTGTTTGAAGTCACTTTTTTTAATGCCCCATGCCTTTAGTGGCATATAGACGTGTTTCAGGCTGCAAATAATGAATAAAAATAAAAAGACAATGTGAAATATTTGGGTTGAACCAAAAAAATCAGTTGCACCAAGATGGAAATCAAACATGATTTCAAAATGATTATACATGAAAACATCCTGTTGTTCCCCTGTTTTTACACCAAACTCCCAGCAGATGGCAGCAGAGGACTGCTAGTGAGGTTCTGTTGACATCTCATGTAAACAGAAAATGACCACAGCTTTTACGCAAAACTCATAAACATCCCTCTAGTATGTCGACAGAACAACATTTTTACATCATTATTATAATGCAAACGACGTAATATGGTGCTAGATATCATAAATAGCTACCTACTTGTTATTCCGTGGATCACGTCGCACTAGCATGTCTGAGCCGAAATGGTCACTCGCGTTACCTGGTCCTGGACACATTCCCATTCCTCAGCCTCTTAGTTACATTCAAATATATGTTCTAAAACATTTTTCTTTGTAAATAAGCAGCTGTCTTGCAAAACAATGATCCTTGGCAATGTTTTGGAAGCCATTGGTACTCCTCACGCAGTGTCCGTTCCAAGTGTTCACCCACCCCCTCCCACCCTTCCTGCTTCCCACAGATCAGGTTTCAAGCCTTATATGACGTAGGAGAAGCGCCGTTTGGGATTGGCAACCACTGATTAGATATAAAAATAGAGGATAGGGTAAATTAATCATTACATCCAATGCGTGATGGTACCCAGATTTGGTCCAACTTTGCGTTTCTCTCTCTCAGGCTGTGATGCCCATAGGAACACATTGTATACGCGGAACGCTTCAGGAATATGCCTAGATAGTCTAAAAAAAAGACAATACGATTATTGCAATTATGTTTTTTAATATTTATGCAAATGTACACAATGCTCCATCCGCAGATCCGCAGACGGTGATGCTGGAGGGTTAAGGCCTTAAAGGGGCTAAAACGCCTATAAAGTCTTTACACCAATTTCTTTGACCTTAAGATCACCTCATACACTGTGATATGCCTACATCTCTAATGGCTTACCAAGTATGTGTCTGTGAGATTAAGCCGACTGACGAATTGTCACCAACAGCCTTGTAGAAAATGATGGGGCACTAACCTGATAGTTGTTTAGTTTAAAGGCCTATGACCACCAGAACACTTCCCCAACATTTTTGGGGGGGTGCTACAGTGCATCATTAAACTTGAGATTTTGAAATTACCATATCTTTGAACACCTTTGACCTACAGTCACCAAATGTATTTCAAATTGTGTTTCATGTTCTAATTATACAAAATCTGCACATGTTGGACACAGACCACTGTATGTGGTCCATAAATGTCTAGAAACATAGACCAATTGTATAATCTCTTTTATCTGTATAATCACTTTATATTTCGTTATACTGTTTCTAGTAATAATTACAATAATTACAGACGTTCTTGCCCGCCTCAGGGCACTGGATGTGCAGGTCTTGGTGGGATGAGAAGTCAATCACTCTCTCAGCAGAGCAAAGGGTACACTGCAGTACGCCCGTATCCTTGGCAGTGGCAGCAGCATACCAGATGGTGATGGAGGTGCTGAGGATAGGGTATAGATATGATGTCAGTGTAGAAGTACACCACCATTGAACTTGGTAGGTGTTAGTTCTTGAGCTGCTGCAGGAAGTATATCCTCTGTTGAGCCTTCTTGATCAGGGAGCCTGTTGTTCAGCTTACCCTTGAGGTCCTTGGCAATGATGGTGCCCAGGAAGCAAAAAAACTCCACAGTGACAAAGACCAGTACTGATAGTATCTTGTAGTTCACAAACTAAATATGAAACACATGAATGTAAAATAGTGGAAATTATGCAGGTGTGCTTAACAACTTGATTCCAGTAAATGAAAACAGTACAACTATAATTTGGATGAAGTTCATACTTACACTTGATACGATAACTGAATCAGTCCATTAGTAGGTGTTCAAGATGACCAGCCATGACCCTAATCTTAACCTTGATCCTGACCCTGACCTCAACCCTTACCCTAACCTTGGCTTTAACCCTGATCCCAACTCTAACTCTGACCTTAAACCAGAACCTCACCCTATCCCTGATCCTCAACAGAACCCATGTCCTGACCTTAATCATAACCTTCAACCCATCATTATCCCCAACTCTGATCCTAATCCTATTCGGATCATCAGTACGTTCTGGTGCAGTAACATACACCACCCCCTTCACCCCGTTCTCAAAAGCACAAACTTTTCTTACATTAAGTACGTTGTTTGGTCGCTTTTTCCTAGTCCTCTTCCTCTCTGTTGCTTTGCAACTTCAGCATTGTTGGGATCCATTATTCCAAAGCACATGGACATGCCTTTAGGCCCTATTTATTGATCCTGCAATTCTGATTAGTGTATTAACATTTTTGAGGCTTAGTGTTTGCACCTGGAGAAAGGTGTCGTGTTTGAGTTTAGGTGACTTGAGTCAATTATATTGAGAGTATGTGTTTGCTGAATGAATATATAGTACAATAAATTATTTATTTGTCCATTTTTGTGTAAGGCTTTGCAGAAAGAGTTTTGAATTTTGAAACGTGGAAACAGGTGAATAGTGTTTACAGTTATGGGAAAGGTGTGTGCTTTTTTGGGAATGACATAAGGGTATGGGTTTTTGTGCTACGTGATCCATTTGGATAACAAGTAAGTAGTTCGCTATTTATGATATTTAGTACCGTATTATATCATTTGCATTATAATACTGGTGTAAAAATGTTGTTCTGTCGACATACTTTGGTCTCTTAATGATATTATAATGAGAAGTAAATACAAACTATGCTACCATTCCCCTGCTCCCATCTAGTGGCTGTTTTATGTAATTATAACCTTGAAATATGGGAAGTACGAGTATTCAAGAAAAATTGTTCCATATCAATTTTAATGAAACAACAAGTTTAGAATAAAACACACACATTTATGAAAAGTCAGGGTCCTATAGGTACATGGGTTTCATTTCAACAAAGTTATTAACTTTCAAAAAAAATGACTGCCTTGGTAGTTCTAGTGTACAAACAACGCAGTTATTCCATTATGACATGGTGTTGCTGCAAGAAAGCAAAGACTCATTATCTTTGAGACCGTGTGCTTTACTTCATCTGGGAAGTAAAAAAGGAGCAAAAAGGAGCAAAATAATCAGACATACAGCATTTGTTCCTTTGTTTATATCAAGCCGGACAAGACAGTCTCAAAAGCAAACCCTGGTTTTTACAAGACAGTAAAAACCTGACCCACTGGTTTTTACTCTAGAGTGCCTAATACTACTACTTCACCTCACTTTGCAGTTACACCTTCCTTGCAACAGTCAATTTCTCAAGTACGCTCACACATTACTTTTTATCTATTGGCCTAATTTCTTTTAGGAACATGCATGAATTGCCTTTCATTTTCCATCATCCAAATTCATCAACCACCGTACTGTTAACAGTTTCAACCAAAGTTTAACTGAATTGTGCCCTTACCTCCGGAGTTCAAAATTTTTCAAAATTCTATGAGGTAAATACATGAACAGTCACTATTTATTACAGTTAAAAGGGGTGTGTTAAGATGCTGCCCAGCTGTCTTATGTCACTAATACACATTCCCTTTGTTCTGTCAATACCAAGGTTTTAACCAAGGGGCAGGCTGTCCTCCCCCACATGGGTAACCTTTTCAACTCTGAAAAGGACATACACCATCTGAACAAACAGATACTCTGATGGGTTATACAGATAGGCAGATTTACGAGAAACCCTATAATCAGCTGATACCAGTCAATAATGACCCTAAACAAATACCAGATCCCCCTCTCCTATATTCCTTATCATATCTAAACATGGGGACTCAGTACCTTTAACTAGTAACCCATTTATGCATATACAGGACTAAGTATACATCAGTTCAAGAATTTCCATAACAATCCATCCTTTTGATACCAAATCAACTCTTGGTATCAATCCTTAAACAATTTACTCATTAGGATGTAGACTGCAACAAAACAGTACTCTTTAACAACATTACCTTGTTGATATCATTACCCTAATGATTAGAGAACGGAACAAATCTGAAATGTCTGGATTCTCATTTACATGCTTCTAGACCATTACCTTCGTTGTAATCCAAGACCACACATTTTCATTACACAGAACTATAACATAGTACAGCAAAAGCTTTTATGTTAAAAACACTGGTCAAAGGAAGTAATTTCAGAGTGACACATATATATACTGACAGTATGGGGTAAGTAGCATTGACACGTAGGTGTGTAAACAACAATCACTGAATACATCCTTCAATTTGTTACTGGTACAAAGTCCTCTTATGCCAATTGCTCGATTCACTGAAAAGTCCTCTTGTGGTGCCAATAAGATGTACTTCCAAAGTCATCGCAAATGTTATGCTCCTCCAAACGTCAGACAGTTAGTTATGAACCATTTCTTGGCAGACTGATGTCACAGAACATAAAAATTAGATGTATATTCCAAGGTGTTGTATACATTAGTTCAAGAATTTCCATAACAGGACACATGACCGATCACACCTATATGAGCTTGTTGGCCATCCCATTCCAAAACCATGGGCATTTGCAAAAACATATTTGTCCCCACTGGCGTAGCTATCAGGGGTGCGGTTGCACTAGGGCCCGCCGTGGGTGGGGGGCTTGACCTCTATAAAATTGTTTTTTGTAATTTTCTTTTATATTGTGTGTTTCTATGTGGTTATCATAGTCAGACCACAGGATCGGCTTTACATGTGTATATACCGCTTTGCAATTTTTCATCCTGGGGTGTCCATGTAAGGACAGCTTGCACCCCGGCCCGGCGTCAGCCCACGCTATGCCAGTGTTTGTCCCCCTCACGTTTGAATTCAAAACTACGCCCCTGCACAAAGCCCATACCCTTACGTCATTACCAAAAACGCACACACATTTCCCATAACTGAAAACACTATTCACCTGTTTCTACACATTTCAATATTCAAAACTCTTTCTGCAAAACCTTACACAAAAGTGGAAAATCAAATAATTCATTGCACAATACAGCTCTGGAAAAAATTAAGAGACCACTGCACCTTTTTCTTTCCTTTCCAAAAAAGTTGAAAAGGAAGGTTTTGAGTGAGGAACAGAAGGGTTAAAATTAAGAGACCACTGCAAATTGAACGCTTCTGCTCCTCACTCAAAACTTTCCTTTTCAACTTTTTTGGAAAGGAAAGGAAAAGGTGCAGTGGTCTCTTAATTTTTTTCTGGAGCAGCATATTCATTCAGCAAACACATGCTCTCAATATACAGTATCTCACAAAAGTGAGTACACCCCTCACATTTTTGTAAATATTTGAGTATATCTTTTCATGTGACAACACTGAAGAAATGACACTTTGCTACAATGTAAAGTAGTGAGTATACAGCTTGTATAACAGTGTAAATTTGCTGTCCCCTCAAAATAACACAACACACAGCCATTAATGTCTAAACCGCTGGCAACAAAAGTGAGTACACCCCTAAGTGAAAATTTCCAAATTGGGCCCATTAGCCATTTTCCCTCCCCGGTATTATGTGACTCTTTAGTGTTACAAGGTCTCAGGTGTGAATGGGGAGCAGGCGTGTTAAATTTGGTGTCATCGCTCTCACACTCCCTCATACTGGTCACTGGAAGTTCAACACGGCACCTCATGGCAAAGAACTCTCTGAGGATCTGAAAAAAAGAATTGTTGCTCTACATAAAGATGGCCTAGGCTATAAGAAAATTCCCAAGACCCTGAAACTTAGCTGCAGCACGGTGGCCAAGACCATACAACGGTTTGACAGGACAGGTTCCACTCAGAACAGGCCTCGCCATGGTTGACCAAAGAAGTTGAGTGCACGTGCTCAGCGTCATATCCAGAGGTTGTCTTTGGGAAATAGACGTATGAGTGCTGCCAGCATTGCTGCAGAGTGGTTCAGGGCGCGGTTCCTACCATATATAAATGAGATATATGTTGTTTAACACATCTTTCATGGCAGCTGCCGTCTTCGGGTTTCCCTGTTGTTATTCCAACCAATCGACTTCTAGCTTTAGCGTCTTTTCCCTTATGTGGCATTCTGCCAGTTTATTACCGAATTCTAAAGGGGTCTGTTCTTGCTCCCAGCTATTCTAGTGAGATAAGGATCCTGTCACCCCCTCCTCTAATGCAGTTACAATATCTCTTAGTTCTACTTAGCCTCTAGCAGACTTGCATGTTATCTTAATGCTATTGCCCCACAATTCTCCCTTTTGATCTCTGTTAAGAGATCACTCCTTGGCGTAGTGGCTCCACTCGGTCGGTGCCGCGTCCTCCGTTCCTTCTTCCAGGAGGGGCATCAAGAGGAGTGGGGGTTGTCCATCCGACCGCTCAATAGCAGTGGATATCAAGCGCATGGCCAAGCCTCTAATGCAGGGTATACAACAGCAACCACACGTAACAGTAA
>JACXGI010008305.1:0-34080 GCA_016801175.1 Esox masquinongy
TGACGGCCAGGTCGCATAAAGATTCCGGTGTAAGCTTCGTGGTTGAGCAACCAGCGTGATAAGAACCAGGCCGGCATTGGAACTTGGACACAAGCATCGACATTGACTGTCTCGAGTCTACTAGGAGTTGCTGTCATAATCACAAGTTGAATATCACAAAATTGGGGAGAAAAAAAGTTAAGAAACAAAAAATGGAATAAGCAGAATGGCTTTGCTTTCAGAGGGCACTGATCTTTGACTTTTTTGAACCAATTGAGGAGGCAAAGCTGGGGGTGATGGGTGAGAGGGGCCTACTACTGTACAGTCACTGTCACAGTTTTATTTAACCTATGATTTTTAAATATAAATACTCTTCAGGGAAACTCATGAGTGGGATATTAAAAGTGCACGTAAACAGCTTATCCAGAAAAACACCTCAAACTGTGATATGAATTATTATTGCACATCTGATTGTGGTCAGTGTTATACGACAACAATTTGTTGGTGTATCCTTCCTGCTGACCTCAATGGAAACCTGTGATCTCACCTGAATCCATATGAGGTCTCACAAATGGCGTCACCCACGCCAAAACAGGCTTTGTGGCAAGTGAGCTTACTATCCAACTCTATGCCACATTCAAAACAGCCTGAAGCAATTATTTTTTTTCTCTTCTTTCCGTGTGCTCTTAGTTGAAAACAGTCCAAAACATTATGAAAACCACTGACAGACAATAAACGAGGCTTCTTAATGCCTTTAGATGGATGCCAGGACTCATTCTTTATTAGAACATTCAGGACAAAAACAAACCTACAAAGCATGTAAAGAGCAACTGCTAAGAGAAGTGGAAAACTGACCGAAATTGTGGTCCAAGGTAGCACATACATTATTTAGGTTGTTTTGTACTGCTCTGAGACTCGGATGACTCTTAAAGGGGTAATGTGGGTGTTATTTTACCTCTAGTGTTAGTTCAATGTAATACCTGCCCCTTTAACCATAAATTATGTCTGACATTTTTTATTTTCTAGCATCAAAAGTAGACTAATATTGGCATGAGATGCCTCAACCACAGATGAATGGAAAAGACAAGCACCAAATAATATCAGTAAATGATGGTGCTTACCTTTTCCAATCACAACAGATGGCCTGTGAGGTGAACTCATTTCACCATAAGACCAATTTCCAAGACTGAGCCCATCTGAACATTAAAGTCTGCAGTAAAATGTCCAGTAGGGGTTATATACCTCAGCACGACGTGGATGTCCAGTACAGTCACCTGGACGTCATCACTAGGGGGAGCACTCAAGTGGATGTTGAGCAGGATGGATGGGTGATGAGTGATGTTGAACGGGATGTTGAGCGGGATGTTAAGCAGGAGGGACGGGCAATTGGTGATGTTGAGCGGGATGTTGAGCAGGACGGATGGGCAATGGGTGATGTTGAGCGGGATGTTGAGCAGGATGGACGGGCAATGGGTGATGTTGAGCGGGATGTTGAGCAGGACGGACGGGCGATGAGTGATGTTGAGCGGGATGTTGAGCAGGACGGACGGGCAATGGGCGATGTTGAGCGGGATGTTGCGCAGGACGGACGGGCGATGAGTGATGTTGAGCGGGATGTTGCGCAGGACGGGCGGGCGATGAGTGATGTTGTGTTGCCGGCGGTGGGTACCATCAGGACGGAGAGCAACCTTTTGGCTAACTAAAAAAGTCTGCATTTCCTATTTTAAGTCCTAAGATTTGTCACATATTATGTTTTTTTTATACAGAAAAGTACAATAAAACCCCATGACAATATCTATTTAAACAAGTAACTACGTTAATATATTGGAAAAACAGAGTGCCTTATCAATTAATAATTTTCTTTATGAAAAGATAATTAACACCCTGTTATGACACCTTTGATAACCATTTCGTTATCAGCTTCTGTCTTTCAAGTGTGGCGGCAAGGGGTGGCAAGGGGCCCACGAAAAAGGCCTTGCCCCCCCAGTTGCCACCCTATTTGTAAGCAATTAATATTTTTAAAAAATGGTGTTAAAAATTCATGATGTATCTCCATAGTTGGTCATAAAACTTTTTACTCACCAGTTTAGAATTCCCCATGCCCCCCTGAATAAAGAAAAAAAATGGTTGCGCCCGCCACCCGACTTGGCTGGGAAAATCCACCAATCGATGTTGCTGCTATTTCATCTCAGTCGTCGCGTACCGTAGTCCACTGATGCTGCTGTGCTGCCACTGACAGGTAAGGTGTTTTCAAATGAGTACTAGGTACATTAACCAGTTCAACACATACAAACACAACATAATGTTAGCCTAGCCTCCTTATGTGTCACTGTTCCTTAAGCAGTGGAAAGTAAAGGATATTACTGCCGTTCATAATAACTACGACCATACTGTACGTCTCACATATGTGGTAGTTTCCCACTCTGTGTCTAACTGGTAAGGATGATGCTAATAGCTAAACCCGGTAGCTAGCTAATGTTAATCAAGTCAATAACTTAATGGTCACAACAAATCGTAAATGTTAAATGACAAAATTGTGTGTATTAAATAGAAATCTTCATCAGCAATGGTTGATTGTTCATAGCTAGCTCATAGCCTAGCTACAGCTCATAGCCTGCTAGCTTAACTCATCAATCATGTAGGCTAAGTAAGCCTAAATAAAAGTGTTCTGGCAAACAAAACTGTAAATGTTGAGTTTTTATAGCATGTGTGAAAAAAATATAAATATTATCTTTGATTGTTGCTTAAACTTCTTTTTGTAATAGGACTAGGTTGTGTTCAACATAAAAGTTTTACGTTGTCTCATTATTATGTGAGTCACATGCATAAAACAATCCCTAGAATGCAGGAAACGAAATCTCTTAAATTCTAATTTGTCTGAGGGATATAACCTCTGCCCCCCTAGTTGGAACCTCATGCCACCCTTGTGCCACCCCAGGTAAAACTTGATAAAACCGCGACTGCTGTTTTTTAATTCCTTTAGTTTATCATTAAGTGTTTTATGTGGGTGGGTTTGGAGCAGCGAATCAGCCACTCGACGACTGCACACAAAGCACACTATCAGAATGACAATTTCAGTTTTTAAACTAAACAATTCCCTTCAGGATTAATAAAGTATTCTGAATCTGAATATAAGGCTAGACACACTGCTTGTCGTAGTCTTCCTAATTAGAAAATAATTGTCTTGTTTTTATCAGACCGCGTAAGCGGAGCTGGGCCAAAAACAGCAAATGTCTCTTACTAAGTGAGTGAGTGACTGACTGACTTACGGTTATATTCCGACTATTTCTGGTGGGTTTTCGAAGTACGCATCAGTGCATGCTTTTTGGGGTAATAAACAGTACATCACAACCCCTTGCACAGGAAAAGAGGAGGGGTTTTTACAATTCTCTCGTCTTTTCACTTGCCAAAAACAGTTATCATCACCTATATTGATATTTAAATATTCAAACTTGGCGTGATGTTAATGCTTGACAAAATCATCTAATGTCGAGATGCTATATCGACATTTGGCATAATGTGTGGCGTAGTGGTTAAAGATACAGCCTCTCATGTGGAAGACCCAGGTTTGAAATCAGTGAGGGCAACAAAATGTATCTAATCGCGGGCCAGCTGAACTAGGCTTGCCTGGTTCCTTTTCTTGTTTTCAAATGACCCAACTTATGGGTGAGGGTTACAGCAGCAGTGGCGTCGTTAGGCCTGAGCTTCCACGGCTTAAGCCCCAGGTCTTTTGATCAAATTTCAATAAAATCTTTTTTGATATGAATATTTTGCATTTAGGCATGTATAACTTGCTTGCGCAGTTATTAACAGACGTCTGCTTGCTTGCCTTATGATGATGTGAATGAACTGTTTATTTCTCCCTCACCCTCTTCCCCACCTCCAAAGCACCTGCCAGACTGGCTCGTGAATGTCCCATTATCGCTCAGCAGCCTAACATCTGTCAAGAGTCAGTCAGAATTTGTAAGTCAGAGTAGTAGCAGCATAGTACAAAGCAGGTAAAGAAACTGATATTTGTAACTTCTTTGGAAAGTAAGAAGGTTAATGCAAGCATTTAGAACAGGAATCACTAGCAGTGGATGAGTTAAAGATGATCCCAGAAAAGTGTACAGTACCAACAGAAACGGAGTTAGCTGCCACAGGTTTATGAAGTGGTTGGTGGTTAAAAGCTTCTAGCTAACCTTAGGTTTCAGCATAACAAATATATTTAGCGGCTAACAATTTCATTATTAAATTATTGAGTGTTAAGGATTAGCTAGCTATTCAGCAATATATGAAGAAAATGGATGAGCAAACAAATATGTTTTCTTTCATTGAGTCTATTTGATGAGTTTCATTTCTATAGCAAGTTAGATAACAAACGTTTGCTAACCTGGCTTTGACTGAGCGTTTTTGTGACAGTACCCCATTGTGAACTGAATCTTAGTTTACAACATCTATCTACCCCGCAATCTTGGCTTACTGATATTTGCTAGTACAAAATTTGGAATTTATAGAGTAAGCATTTTTTGCAATCTGTACAGGAGATTGTTGAACATGAAGTTAACAACATAATAACTGAAATTATAAATGACATAGCTAGAACTAGAATATGCTACTGCTTGGTTAGTGTGTATACATGCACATGATTAGAACATTTTGTTCTAATAGTGTCCTTTTAGTAACAAAAATGTGTTCATAGAGCTGCAATGGGCTGTCACCTGCTTAAACCTGCTTAATATTTCATAATATGCAAAGGCATAAACATTTTACTTTGTTCCCTGGACTCTGCATATAGCTTTATCAAGTCTATATGATATATATGACAAACAAACTTAAATTCAAATAGGAAGCGCCAGAATAACTGCTTCTATCCGTACATGGTACCTACTGACATGTTGCAACTCTACATTGCTACCTTGCAGATAAGCCAGGAATAATTACAGATGAAAACAGCAAGGCTGATACAAAAGAGGCAGCCCCGCAGGGCCCCTCCAAAAGAGGCAACTCAGAAACAAGACAGACAGCAAGAATAGGATATGATGGAGACACCAGGAATGACACAAATAGACAGACAGCAAAAGTAGGATATGATGGAGACACCAGGAACGACACAAATAGACAGCAAAAGTAGGATATGAAGGAGACACCAGGAACGACACATATAGACAGACAGCAAAAGTAGGATATGATGGAGACACCAGGAACGAAACAAATAGACATAACAAAGAGTAAAATATGATAGAGACACCAGGAAAGACACAAAGACAGACATAACAAATAGTACAATATGAAATATAATGAAGACACCGGGAGAAACACTAATAGACATAACAAAGAGTAAAATATGATGGAGACTGCAGGAAAGGCAGAGAGACAGACAACATGGAGTAAATTATAATGGAGACACCAGGATAGACAGAGAGACATAGGAAACCAGGGAAGACACAAAGACAGACATAATAAATAGTAACATATAATGGAGACACCAGGAAGACACAACTAGACAGACTATAAGAAAGGGTAAAATATGATGGAGACACCAGGAAAGACACAAAGACAGACAAAACAAAGAGTAATTTATGATGGAGACACCTGGAAAGACACAAAGACAGACATAACAAATAGTAAAATATGATTGAGACACCAGGAAATACACAACTAGACAGACATAACAAAGAGTAAAATATGACGGAGACACCAGGAAAGAAACAAAGACAGACATAACAAATAGTAAAATATAATAGAGACACCAGGAAAGCAAGAGACAGACAACTAAAAGTAAAATATGATGGAGACACCAGGAAAGACAGAGAGACAGATAATAAAGAGTAAGATATTTTGGAAACAAAAGGAAAGACACAAAGACAGACATAACAAATAGTTAAATATGGTGGAGACACCCGAAAAGATGGAGACAAACAACAAATAGTTAAATATAATGGAAACACCGGGAAAGACACAAAGACAGACAACAAAAAGGGTAGATACATGAGTTGTTGCTGAAACGAAATGAAGTGTTTTTCCAAATAATGACATTTGTCAGTAATGCGTTTAGCTGTTCTGGGTTGTCTGGATCTGAGCTAAGCCCCCTGTCTCTTCAAAACCTTAATAACGCCCCTCTACAGCAGACTACATTTAAATGGACTTCAAAATGTACATTGTATGTTAACAAAATATTCATCTGCCTACAGTAGCTTGTGTATTTACATTTATTTGTTTACACTTATTTTCCATTCATTTGTATTACTTACACTGCCATTATTGTTTTGGTAGAATTTCGTATTTTTATTTTAAACATCAAATAAATAAAAAACATTATTTTGAAATTGGATATGTAGAAATTAATATTACTATTAATTATTTTTATATAATAACAGTGGGAAAGAATTAAATATAAGGAGGCTGGACAAACGGTTTATCTTTCAATTCATGTGTTTTTTCCCTGTATAGTAACAAAGTTTAGAGTTTCAAGTGATATTGTTACAAAGTGAAATGAAAGAGCCCATACTTCACCCATACTTCGCCCATACAACCCTAGTTTGAATACAATACAGTATTCAAACTAGGGTTGTGAAAGTTAATTCATTAACGCATGCGATTAAACAAAAAATGAAGACGCTACAAGAACAGCCGTGCCTCCCCTCTTGCCCGTTTCTGAAACTGGTCTCGAGATGCTATTTGCGCGCAAATCCAACTATTAACTTTGCTTTTAGCATGGTATGTTATGCTTATTTTATGTTGCTAGTCTAAACATCTAAACATTAATGTTGTCACATTTCCACTAAAATATAATAGCAGAATCAACAGCTTTCCTGCTGTGCAGGAATTACAGATCTCTCCTGTTTAATCTTTGTGGATAAACATCTCTATCTACCTTGCCTCCCTTATGCCTATTTAAGTAACCTACCTTATTGCATTTGGTTGAATTGAGGAATCATTTAATAAACATATAGGTATTTGGTTGTGGCTAAACACCTATTAGAAAAGCTAATTTCCAGGCCCTCACCTGAACCACATTCTAGCCACATTTTAGCCTAATTATTAATTATTCTAGTCTAATTATTCTAGTCTAATTAGCCTATTATTTTAATCGTTTGACAGCAATAATAAAAACACAACATCATACGTAACAAATCTTAAGATTTCAGTGTTGTTTTGGCCTAAAACAAAACATAAAAACACTTCCCCCAATCGTAGAAAACAGTGCAGCCAAGCCTGAATTCTAGCACAATCACAGAAAAAATACATATTGTCATTGGATTATAGCCCCTGTCATAATTTGATTGATGATCACTTCATAGTCAACTCCATTATTATTACATTCAAAATATGCTCTCCGCAAGACATCCAGGTCGCTTCAATGTTCATCCAGCTAGAGCTGACGTCCAGGTCACTTCCCCATCCGTCCAGAACGTGCCCTCCACCTGGCTCGCATCACTCATCGCCCATCCGTCCTGCTAAACATCCATCTCGAGGGCACCTCCTCGCGATGACGTCCAGGTGACCATCCTGGACGTCCACGTCGCGCTGAGGGATCTAGCTGCCTCTCAAAATGTCCCTTTAAGTAGGACAACCACTCGTCTACAGGTTATAGCAATGCCTCTGCTGAATTAAATAGAACATTTCTATGGAAGCCACTGTTTGGGGGCCTTGAAGAGTGCCGCGAAGTCATCCGTTGAGTGGGATGAGTGCATATGTGCATCAGCCACTCCAGTTGTACTTTTCCGTGAGGGAAGCTGTTTTTTGGCACCCTCTCGCAATGTGCTTTCAAATCAACTGGGGGTTGGGCCCTTCCACTCTGTCCACCTCAATGTAGCTCCACTTCAAGCTCTTAATAACTCTAATTAGGTAATGGAGCGATAACATTTATTAAGGCTGGGGTAAGCACTTTTCTCTCCTGACACACACACACACGGAAACACACAGGCACTCATATCCACACAACACTGTCTAACGCACGCACCCACACCAGCAGCTAACAGCACCTGCCTTGGGAGATATTAATGATTCTTGTCTCGTTGATGGCTCCAGTTAAGGTGGTGTTCTGGTCAAGCACTTACTCCCACCTCCCTACAAATGCCAAGTGTTGCACACACAACTGAAGTTTCAAAAACAGCATCGGATTTGGTTTTGGGAGGTCTAGGCACCTTTTGTCACCCGTCATAGTGCTGATACGTACGGCACTGGTATATAATGAAGCAATAAGAGAAGCAGGAAATGTCATGAATACAGTAAATTAGCTGCGGGTGTATATACAATTTAACAGTGATACAGCGCTGGCATGCATGCCATATTGCTTTCGTGTTATGTTTAATACATTAAAATACAATTTCATTGTATATTTTTTATTTTGATAAGTAAATACATACATTATTCACCTAGAAGCTACATTCTGGAAAGAAAGCTGTTGGAGTTTTTTCATGTTGCCACAGATGCATCCGATGGCAGAATAGAAAAATATTTCCTGGTTGCCAAAATTTGAACAGTTCCCAGAATTTCTGTTCATGTGGAAAAAAAACAGGCAGCAAACAGAATAGGGAATCATTGTGTCTGAATTGCAGTGAAATATATTGACATAAATATCGTTTTTACAGCTGTTTGAAGCTGTTGGACCAAAAAGGAAAATAAAGCAGTAGTGCGAGTGGAAAGCAGGGTAAACTTGGTTTGAATGCAAACGGTTTCTTTGTAAAAAGAGTGGTTGTCTGTGGTTGCCATGCAGGCTGGCTAACTGAGTCAACTCAGTCACATCAAACAACAAACAGGCATGACATGGACTAGCAGCATTTTTGTTTGCTGAGCTGTACTTCTATTAGCATTTACTGTTTGTATCCTTGATGATATTAACTTTGATATGTGATTTTTGCCTGGCTCTGAAAAAAAGTCTAATATCATCCACACTGTGCAGTGTTCACTTATTGTAGCATACATGTCCAGGTTCCTCTTGGAAAAGAGATTTTTAATCTCAGTGTGGCTAACCTGGTTAAATACATTAAAAGATACAGCCCGGAGACATGCCATTTCTACAGTAAAACTAACCTTCCTGAGGTCAGGCTTAAACTAACCTCTGCAGTAGCCTACCTAACTAAATCCCCAGCTAGAAAAAAGGAGAAATAATGTGTGTTGTGTAAACATTAATCCTGACAGCGGAGTGAATATGATGCAAGCAGTGATAGTTTGCAGATGGAGCTGTTATGCGTACACGTGTCTGCAATGGTTAATACAGCATGTCTTGGAACTCTACTCATCTAATCAGTATCTAGGCTCCAAAATAATAGCCAGAAGGGAACGGTTTGATTATCTTCTTGTGTGTTCTGAGCTTGACATATAATCTGTATTTCTATGATGATGGTGGTGTTGATGTTTGCTGATACTTTGCACCTCTTTGTATGCTATGGTGACAGTGTATTTTAAATAGTCACATGAACGTAATCGATATAGTATGATCTGTGATAATAAAGTGATATTTTTCTACATTGTTGTTTGTGTGTGTCTGTACAGTATGCTATCGTTATGTATGTACTGTATATATGTTCCATTAGACTTGCAGATCCAAACCTGTTAAGGTAATTGCAATGAAAATGGACATACCACAGACCACTTAAGATATTGCATAATGTCACTGTCTGGTGAGAACCTTGTACCTCAGTGTTTGCCAATTTTTTTACTTTTTTTCATTTATTGAAAGCAGTAACTGCCCTTAATGGAGTAGGAGACTTTTATTGCTCTAGGAGAAAAATGTTCAAAACTATGGAAAGAGGACAACTTCCATTTTAATCCTAAAATGTGTTCAGTTCACCCCAGGAATGATAATTTTTAATGTAAAACCTTTTTTTATGTTCTGTTTTGGAGATATTTTTTATAGAGCAATGATAAGCTAACACCTTATTTTATAAAGTTTATTTTTTCTTTCATAGATATTAGAAAAAAACTTGGAGAAGGGAGACTTTTCAACGGCAGGGACCAGTTAGATGAAGGTAAGTTGATTCCATCCAGAGCAAAGTCTTACAGCTACAATCTCACCTACATTGTCAAAATGTGATTTGATTTAAGACATTTATCTATAACCGTGCTTTTCTTTCCTCGTTGTCCCGTACATCTGTCTTTGTCCCTCTCTTTGTCCTGTATGTCTGTCTCTCCCTCATCCTCTCTTTCCACCTTTTTCGACCAGGTTGGGTATTCCCCGATGAGTGGAGCACAGTCGCCCCCTCCACCGGACCGCCTGTGACACGTGTCTCCTCTTCGGCTGAGAAAGACAACTCGTGGCTGTACACGCTGGACCCCATCCTGGTGACCATCATCGTCATGTCCTCCCTCGGGGTGGTCCTGGGCGCCGTGTGTGCTGGACTCCTGCTCTACTGCACGTGCTCCTACAGTGGCCTGTCATCACGTAGCTCCACCACGCTGGAGAACTACAACTTCGAGCTGTACGACGGCCTTAAGCACAAGGTGAAGCTCAACCAGCAGCGCTGCTGTACCGAGGCATGAGGAGAAAGAGGAGAGGGGAAGAGGAAAGGAGAGAGGCGGCCATTTTGAGGAGATTATCATCTCCTTTGTTTTCTTTGGTTTGCTCGAACCAGGAACTTCTTTTCTGAGCTGAAGGATTACACCTGCCATATGGAAGGATGTTTGGAGGGATAACCAATTTTTTAGGGGAATTTCAGTCACATGATCATCCATCTGAACTCTTCCAGCTGAAAAGTCCCACCCTGCAAACCAGTCAGTGGTTTACAAGAAAGAACAAGAATGACAACCGCTTCTAGCCTATTGAAACAGAGCGACCATTGCATCTCCTACCCAACTGCTGCTCACCTGAACCTTATTTTGATTGGGATTGTGATTGGTGATGATAGGTCTGAGACAGGGTGAGGTCACTGTTAGATAAGGTCTGATTACTTTATAAACAGTGTGTTTTTTGTGGAGCTTGGCCATTTGGATGTGGTGATCATGTGACTGTTTACCTTATCACTCAGTGATTCTTTCCAGGGTGGGGTCGTCTGGAACAAAATTAGTGAGCGAAGAACTTGGGGTTTCCCTATAGTGAACTGTTGTTTTGCCAAGGGGGTTTAAGTCAAATATCAACGCATATCAAGTTGCAAATACCTGCTTATTCCCCAAAACAGTAAAGAACTCAAATAAATACATCATAGTTTTCTAAAGGTCTAGTTTTTAAACAGAGGAGATGGTAAACTAAACTCACTGATAAAGACAACGTATTAGGCAGATGATCGTGGAATGCTTAGGAAGTGTGTTTCACTGTCACATGGACATGGTGGCCTAGATCCTATCAGAGTGAATTATTTTACGAAGCGTTTTTGCTCAGTTAGACTCCTGCATCTCTGTGGCACATCAGGCTCAGTCCTCCACCCCGTTTTCTGACAAGTCTGTGGTATTTTTAGACACTGCGCCGTCTTTGGAGTCTGTCCTTTTCTTGTTTCAATCTTTCTGTTTTCTTTCTGGTTTCGGCCCATTGCCAGCATGCAAATGCTAATAAAGAAAATAACACGGAACGAGGGGGAAGAGGGGGGTTCGGAAAATGTTCTTTTTTATACATGAAGACAGAGTTTTTAGAATTAGTTGCAGAGAACTGTTGCTGGTAGGTTGTATCAAAGAGAAGGTCAAAGGTCATGTTCGCTGTAAACTGTGGCTAGGTGAAGTGAAAGGTTACAGGAAAGACTGTTTTGGACAGTGCAACCTATGGATTGCTGGGAAATGCAGGCAGAGACTGAATAGACATTTAAAAATGAGAACTGAGAGGAGAGGATTACCGAAAAATGAATCAACGGAGCACTACATTCTATATCCACCTCTCTCAGAGGACATTGGGAGAATTTCCTTTTTTTTGTTCTTTTTTTCAAATTGATTTTGGGCCATTGACTGGACAATAGATACACATCTGAGCCTTAAGTTACTGATTGGTGGAGGAAACACCAATGAAAGGACACCATTTCCTCGCAAGTAGAGACCACTCTGGTCTCGATGTGTCATGATTCTTCAGTCGTTCTATCCTCATTTGACATTTTCTGCTCTTTGATTCACACTGACTCCTTTTTGCATAATCACCCTGAATCTGGAGTTTTAACAGGACCCAGGTTTTTTGGGAGAGGTAAAACTGAAGGATTTCCACTCACACACACACACACAAACACACACACAATACTGTCCTTATGAGGTGATGGAAGGAGAACTCTAAAATATTTCCGCAGTGTGTCAGACTTACTCACAAACGCACCAGTCACACATAGAGCATGCACGTGCACGTGCACACTACACACACATGCACGCACACATACCGAGGACAGTGAATCCTGCTCGTTCAGATGCGACACTGAGCACGTGTGGGGCTGTGCGCACAGGACTGGACCCGGGCGAGTGCTGGCCAAAAGGCCCAGGTCGGTGGGGGAGGGGGGTTTAAGAATCTCCCCTTCCCCCCTTCACTTTCCCACTCCCTTCTCAGAGGCTCCCATCACTGGACCCCACTGGCTCTTTTCCAAGTGCCTTGGAGCTTCCGCAATCCTGCTTGCCTTTGGAGTCCATATCAAATCACAGATAAAACCAGTGACCCGGTTTGACTTGGGCCAGGGGTCTGAATACCCCCCTTTAGGCAAGAGAGGGCCTAAAGCTCATGAGGAGCGGACTACAATGACATTGGTTGGACCTAATTGTTGCTTGGGGGCTTTGTACAGAAATGTTCTTTTTATGATTGTACTGATTGTTATTATGATTATTTAATAAAGCATTTATACCATACAGAGAGCATTGGTCATCACCCGTTGGTTGTTTTTTTGTGTGTGGATCGGTATAAGATAAATGATTAGAATCAGGCTAATGAGGTAACTTGGGCTTTTTCAAACACATGCACATTCAGTGGATTGTATATCCCAAGCCATGTATACACTAACATACTCTAACAAGCAGCCAGCAGTCACACAAACTCGTGGTAGGTCGCACTGGTTTTCAAAAACAAACATGAAAACTCATATAGGCCTACTCTCTCTTACACACACACACACACACACACACACACACACACACACACACACAGTATCAGCCAGCCAGTTTTTCTCTCATCTCTCCATGGCGTCCCATTAGCCTGGACCTCTAGTCTCCCTCGTTTAGGAGCTCCCGACATCAAAGCTTTGAAGTGCCCACACTCTCTCACTCTCTCACACACACACACACACACACACACACACACACACACACACACACTTTACTCTGCTTCCTCAGTTTACATGGCTCGACATCTCCTACACACGGTTGGTTTGGCCATGTCAGCCATCGTTCCTAAACGCTAACAGAAACTAAGGGATTTCATTGGTGGACGAGGTCACGATAAATGGCTGGCCGTATTGAATTTAAAGGAACTGTACAGTATAATTGCATACTTTGCGAAGAAATACCTTGAAGGGCTACACACCGAAAAGGTCGAATTCAATTAACTGGTATAACCCAGCATGCAGAAATGAGACTAATGAAGTACCTGGAACGTAAGGTTCCCTGTTTGCTGGGTGTGCTAAAATTACAACAATTAAAACGTACCTTGGCATTTAATTAATTAGTTAGCTATACCTTTGGGAAGCGTGGCTCGTCTTTGAGTATGCTACTTTCAGTGGAACATTAACTGCTCTGCAACCAGTGATTCGGAGCTGCTACACATGTTACCCAGTCAAAGTGGGTGCGCCACTGTAAGCACGCTCCGCGGTGCGAGATAACGACCCAATTACATTCCAAAAACACAACACGCGAACCAACAGAGGAGCGCACCGCCATATGCTACCTAGGTAAGTACTTTGATTGATCCCAACAGAAACGAGCAAGTGCGCCAGACACAAACCATGACCGAACCGTCAACAGGAAATTACCAAAGGAGCCAGATTGTCATTGTTCCGTGCGGGGAGCAGTGTTTTTACAACTCGAATGATTCCACAACTTTTTTTTAGCCGAATGTTGTTCTTCCTCTTTATCAGTTGTAAATAGAATACTCCACAGGGTCTTTTTTCTTTCTTGACTTCAGAGGGGCTTCTAACGTTATCCCTGGCCAGACCGGCCTTCAAAGCATTGGACCGACGTCTCTGTAAACTGATATGGCCAGATTGAGAGAGGCCCCGTTTGAGGATCGCAACAGGAAATGTATCCAACACGCTGCTAATTAATCTCCACTGTGACGCCACTGACATAAAGCGCCCAGTAGTGAACATGCAGCTCGTCCTTCATTCTGTAATCAGTATGTCGGTGTAAGAGCTAGGTCCAATCAATTAGTTGTATCTTGATTGAGGAAAGCAAGGAAAGCCGTGTCATCTGTGGGCTTGTTTCGGTCCGTTTTGGTGGCTGTTGGTGTATTAGGATAATTAAGATTTTGCGGCTGGCTTGGGCTGTGTTTGTTGGAATGGGTGAACGGTTAAATGGATTTTCTCTGGGATTGACTGAATCAATCAGATAAACTATATTGTCAGTCTGAGAAAGCTGGATTGGAACTCAAGTCCCATGTCGCCAGCAGAGATAAGGAGGAGCGGACCACAGAGAAGCACAAAAAAACCCCAGATATGATTGAACATCATACAGCATCCACAGACACACAACCTCTTCTTGCCAGTGAGCTACACCCCGGCCCACAAGGCACCCTGGGAAGTGGGCACAGTCACATCCCTGTCTCTCCTGCGCCATCCTGCCAACAGTTCAAAGCCCCTATCTGGGTCAGAGGAGGGGTTTTCTGGGTATCCAGGCTGCTGCTTCTGCCATAGAACTAGAATACATTCTAGAATGGATACTCCCATTTCAGTCAATGTTCTGTAGATCAGCAGCCATATTGAGCCTACCCTAAGCGGTAGGCTGAAGTAAATGCCAGTGGATGAACTCAAGGACTTTTGTTCTAGTATTTCCATCCCAGTGAGATCCAGTCACCTATCTAAACATTTACATAGAAACATTCTGTCAATCTTTCCTGCCAATTCATTATCATCTTGGCCATTACAGGATATGGCTTCTGAAAGCAAACAAATGGAGGAAATATAAGAATTTGAAAATATCTCTGTGATGTAAAACTAGGTCAAACTCAAGGTGGAAGTGTCCCAAATCAATTCCCTCAATCGTGCCTTACTTCTGACCATAATCATGTGGGCCATTGTTGAAGGTAGGGCACAATATAGGGAATAGGGTGCTATTATGGACATAGGACTTGGCTTTGATCCCTTGTCACCAAGGTCACCATGAAGGAAATGAACTTGGTATACACAAACATCGTGAGAATAATTCGTCCTTCAAGAACCTGGAGGGAGTTAGTTTATACTTGTTCTATATTTTAGTGTAGTTATTCTTTTTAAGACACAACCAAATAGTAAGAAATAGATAAGACATGTTTAAGAGTACTCAAAATAGACATCTTCAACAATTTAAGTATTGTTCGAACCTCTTAGCTGCCAAGGCAGTTAAACCTAATTGCTCCCAGGCCAGTGCGGTAAATGATAATGTGTTCTAGTTTAATTTACCGAGCAAAATAAGGGTAAACAGAAAATAAATGGTAATTTCTCAAGGTAGTCAAGCTTTGGACCCACTTTAAACAAACTACAGCTTAGAATATGGATTACAATCATTCGCTTTTGAACAAAGTTTAACCAGCTCAATGTGTTTCTCTTCTCAGTCCTACTGAAACCACAGAAAATACTTCACACCAGCCCAGTACACAATCAGGTTGTAAAACTGATGTACAGTTCATTTTATCAGATGGCTGTGGTTGCAATAGATCATTTTGGGATTGTACAGAGAGTTTATAATCACAGAACTGTTAACCGAACCAACGGTCTGTCTTGACAGCCGCTGTGGGAACCATTTTGTGAAGAAAAATGGTTCACTGCATCAAAACAGTTGTGTCAAACCTCTCTTAGGCCTCACCACACACAATACTTCATAAGACTAACACGTTAGACCACATCAATTTGACCAAATTATAATCTAGGCATTTACAAGGGACTGTGTCAATATGAATCAAAAACAAAGTGACATATTTCATATTGAGAAGCAGTAACCAATTATGTAACAATGAAATCCTTTACTTTTAATAAAATGACTCAGGCTAAGCAACTAAATGCGCTGAACGGAACAGAGCCCATCATTCAGCCCGATTGTTCTCAAGAGCTTTCTTTTGTTTCTCTTATGTGGCAGCACAGATTTCTGTCTTTTGTTTTGTGAATAATAATTCAAATGGCCTTCACATAATTCCCTTCTCAAATCATTCCTCTTTCATTACAGACTCCACTGAAGAGATAATCAAATTCAATAGCACTTCAAGGCCCATCTATTTCAGAATAATTGTCAATTTTTGAAAACAACCTTTGAGCCTCCTAAGTCTGCCCATAAATAATCTGAATTCGCCCTTTTCTTCCACAAATTATTTACCCAATCGAAATTATTTACAGAATCCTGTCATACATCCACTGTTAACGGGATACATTTTAACGAGGTACTCATGAGGTACATTGTATTTAAGTATTGCATATATTCTTCATGGAAGGTGCTGCTGTGGGTTGGGTATTGTATGTACTCGTTAATGTATGAATCATGTTGACTGGTGGTTCATTCTGTTAATTTTTACTCCCTTCAGTGGGCAGGGGTTTGGCTGACGGTAGGTGCCATTTCCCATGCCTTTTAGGCAGTATGTTCACAGAGCTTGACAGTGTGTGTGTTGTACCTAATGACTGCGATGATATCCTTCTCCACTCTTACCCCTTTCTGTTGACTGATAGTTCTGTGCCGTTACTGCTCTAGGTAACGTCACCCAGGAGAGAGAGGATTTACAACCCCTTTCAGCGGCTTGGGGACTGCCTGTAACCCACATGTGCACACTTAAACAAACTGAGCTTCGCATAAACGCATGCAGGCATGTACACACTGTGAGAAACTGTCTCACACTCACACACAATTAAATCAAAACATATTTCCATCACTGCTGAAGGAGGTCTTAGTGTCAAACGTTCCATAAGGAAGTGTTCGTGTGAAAACTATGGAAGGCGCTTGGAATGTTAATTTAGCTTAGCAAATTCCAGGAATAATCCTGCGTGGTATTGTTTTAGCACGATGATGCTCAGATAGGGAAAACAGGAATCTCGAGGCACAGTGTGGTAAGACCCATGACCTTGGCACACACTCACATCCTGGCCATTGAGCGTTTAGGATAGGTAGAAGACATTGTGAGGAAGAACTAAAGATTTGACTAAGGAAGATGGAAACAGAGTAGAAAACATAGCAAAGGTCTAGTTGGCATGAAGTCCAACATCTGTTTTTAGTCATAGGTTATTGTATAGTACCCAAGACCAGTCTGGCGGTCTATTTAACCAAGGGAAATATTGCTACTCTAAGTAATGCAATGGAGGTTTGATTGAATTGAACCAATACCTCAATCCCCTGTGGCTCCCTGCCATCTGGACCAGGGGAAAGATTGTGCATTACAGTGCCATTCCGGACCTAGACAAAGCAGCAGTGGGACAGGAGGACACTAGCCGTAAACAGTTCTCTTTAGAATAATCAAGCCAGACAAAAAAGGCTTTCCTCTCATAACCAGGCCGCACACAAAAAGACAGCCCTACACTTCCCATGAATACACTGAAACAAAAAACACCTCAGAATATATCTCTCCAAATATCATGTAATTCGACAATATCCGGTCTTTCTTATTGAAAACTGTTTAAAAAAGCTTTATCCTGGGCTTATTTTGGTGAATCCCCGGGGGAGGAACCCGCTGAGCTCACCGCCACCTGCCCTGTATTGCAAACAAACTTGAAGAGGAAACACAGACGTCAGGTGTGCGTGTGTGTGTGTGTGTGTGTGAGAGGTTGTCTCAGGGCAGTCTTTGTGTATACGTGTGCCCACACGCATTTGTGTGCATTTGTGTGCAATCCTGTATTTTGGATGGGAAGATATTCTACCAGAACTTGCTACTGGGGGAAGACTATATAGAATAGTGATGGGTCGTTCGCGAACAACTCTTTTTCAAAAGTTCAATTGGTGATCTTTGGGAACCGAATCGCATTGGTGAAAGGAGACGTTCATTTGGCTCCATGTTTTTCCTTTTTTAGCAAAAACAACGATTTGTGACATGTTTCTTACCAAGTTTTTTACTAAAGACTGCGTATCTCTGCCAAAAGAATAAGTAATGGGGATAGCGCATACATTTTCCAATAGGGGGATTGTTCGGTAAAGTACAAATATTTGCTAATCTAATCATTAGGACAGGGAAAATTTAAACTTTTTAAATGTCCATTTCACACTCTAACATAATTCTAACCTACTTGTTTTGCACTTTGATCATTGTTCTGGGAAAATTTTTTTAGCATCTCAAACTAAGAACCAATCGAGACCCAAATGAGCTGGTTCTTCCAGGTGAACAAACTCACAAGAGCTGTCTCACCAAAAAGACTAGGAATGCCAACAAGTAACCAGATAAATATTTAACCTTTGAATTTTTAAAAAATATGATTATGGTTATGGTTCTCTCCGCAGGGTCTCCAACAGGCGCATGTTACAGTTTTTGTGGGGAAATTACAGAGAGGCCGCAACACAACCTCCACTTCTGGAAGTTAGCAACCCAAACCTGCATAGTTTCTTTTTCTTGTCAACATCAAGACTCGTATGTGTGGGATGTAGCTCAATGCGTTTCTTCAGCGCCTGCTATGTAAGGTTAGGGGGCTCCCCGGTGGCACAGTGTTCTAAGTCACTACCTCCCAGTAAAGCTACTTCATTGCAGACCGCAGTTCAAACACTTCCATTGAATCCTGTAGAGGGCAGTTTCGATTATCACAGAGCTGTCAGGGGTACGTACAGTCATGGCCAAATTATGTGGTATCCACCTCATGTATTTATTTAGTTTGCTGTTGAACAAGGTATAGACAAGGATCTCAAGGCTACAGGTCCAGCTCCAGAGACCTTGATGTTCCCGTTTCCACCGTATGTAATGTTATCAAGACGTTTAAGGCCCACGGCATTCCAGCCAACCTCCATGGATGTGGCGGCAAGAGAAAACCTGATGGAAGATCAAAGCAAAAGATTGTTTGAATGGTGGAGAAAGCACCTCAGTCAACTGCCACACAGGTTCAGACTGACCTTCAGACACAATGTATGAGAGTTTTTACTAACACCATCTGTTGCAAATTCAATTAAAGAGGGTTGTATGGTAGAAGACCCAGGAGAAGGGTCTTCTGCCATTGCTGAGCGAGAAACATGCTGAGATAACTGCTGAGAGAACACCTGACTGCAATTTGCCATAACATACCTGAACAGACCACAATCCGTTTGGGAGAATCTTCTGTGCACAGATGAGACCAAATTAGAGCTTGTTGGTAAAGCACTCTCTGTTCATAGAAAACAAAAATAAGCCTTCAGTGAAAAGAATACCTTCCCCAGTTTCAGTGATGTTTTAGGTTTGCTTTGCCTCATCTGGCACTAGGTGCTTTAAACATATGCAGGCATCATGAAACCAGGAGAATACCATCATTAAATCAGGAGCACAATGTCGAACCCAGTGTCAGAAAGATGGGTCTCTGCCGAAAGTCATGGGTCTTCCAGCAAGACAATGGCCCTTATACATGAAACGTGCGTACGATCAAATTTGATCTTAAAATTACCGTACGATCATTTCATCGACAGAGCTGGGATTCATCAATCATGGCCCAATCTCGATGTCCACACTCACAGACTTTGAAGCACGTTCTCGCTAAGTCTGTGAGGGCTTAGGGCTGTCCCACTGTCAAATCAAGTGCGCGAGGACTCTCTCGCAGACATTTTGAGCGCTTTATGGACCCTTTTCGTAAGTCCACATTTCCGTAGACTTTGCCTGAGGGAATTGCCCACAGTTCATAGCGTTGTGACGGGAGACACAGGGGTTACCAGGAGAAGCCCGGAAGCAAGAGAAAAATCCCAGCAAACCCGCCTTATAAGAGAAGAAAGAAGAACGGTAAACTACACTACATTGACAAGGATATAAGATGGCACATAGAACACATGAAATCAGAGGACTGTAATCACCTTATTACACACCTAGTTTATTCAACTATTTATTTTAGTTTTTGTTTAACGATGCTGTTTTTACCAAAAATAGTACATTGATTATTGACAAATATAGATTGTTATTGACAATTACCTCTCGTCCACTCTGTAGGGCAACAGCCTGCAAGACATATAAATCAGGCACTCGGTCTATTAAGTGCCTTGGCTGCGAAGAAAGTAAAAAACTTAAAATAAAAAGTCCCAAACCCACAATAGTGTGCAACATGTTTCAGTGTCGTCAAGGTAATGTGATAATGTCCAAAGTGCGGTCCCATTACTATTTATAGCATTTTGAGCCCTTGCAGCCTCTCACGAAAAACTACAATCGTAACAGTGTCTGTAACAACCACAATTATAATTATAGGTAGCCTAATATAAAATAAGATGACGAGGAATATAACACACACAAACGTACCACAATATTAAATATTGTATCAGTACCGTAGGCTATTTTTGTAGGCCTATTATTTATTTCACTTTATTCTGCATTTTCCCTCTTATTCCTGTTGTTCACACGTTTGTAAGGTTTGAAATGCCTTTGTATATGTAATGCGCTAGACAAATAAACTTGCTTTGCTTTGCTTTGCGTTTCCTAAGTCACTCGACCGTATCAACATGCTAGGAGATCATAAATGGTCGTTATAATTTTGGTGGATGGCATCTTGATTAGCTAACAGGTCTTAAATTGACTAGTGAGAGGGTAAATAAACCAGTGGTTCTGGGTCGAGCAGTTACCCAAATGATGGCAGAGCTTGCTGCATAAATTACGAGTGTGTCATATGTAAACAAGGACAGGTGCAGCGCATTCTCGCGTCCATGGCTTTATCCAATTTATCAATCTGCGATGACATCTACGCTCATTTCGACCTGATGCGACAGTTTCGTGAGTCATACTTAGAGATGATTGCAAGTCGTTCCAACGTTCGAATCTGAGATCTTTTCTGAGAAGGCTTCATGAATGAGGGCCAATGACCCCAAACACACTAAGAACACCCAGGAACAGTAAAAGACCAAACACTGAACAATTCTGAAGTGGCCAGCAATTAGTCCATACCTAAGTGTCATTGAAAACTTGTGTAGAGATTTAAAAACATCAATTTAGAAAAGGCACCTTTCAAATCTACGAAAACTGAAGCATTTTGCGCAAGGCAAGTGGGCCAAACTGCTAGTAGAGGTACAGGAAGCTCATCCAAGAATACAGGAAACGCTTCATTAGAGTTATGTTGACCAAAGACAGCGCTATCAAATTATAAGCCTAGGGTGTCAATAATGCCATGTCAATGCCATTTCTGTTTATTTTCTGAATTAAAAGGATACAGTATATTAGGTTCTGAATCAAAAATAAAGGTTTGGGAGTATTAACAATGAAATAAAGAGTTGTGGATACCCAAAACCTTTACAGACAATTATGAAATATTTGAAGAAACTGCAAGGTTGTCAGCGTTTTCGCCCACATCTATACAGTAGATGACTTGTCTCATCGCGCTCTACCAACTCTTTATTGTAGGTCAGTTGGCTGCAAGAACCAGTCGCTGCTCCAATTGTGTATTTGCTGGGGAATACTTCCTGGTTGAGCTGGCAGTGTGAAAAAAACAGAACAGCTTGACGAGATGTTCCTGGGAAGGCATCTTTGCCTCTTCTGAATCCACAGACGGGTTGCTGTGTTGAGGCAAAGGCATGATCCGGAATTGGAAATTAAATAAAAAATGGGTTGCAGTAAGGGCTCATTTTAGACTTTGGCTAGACAGATTGTTACTTGGATATTGGTCAGAACATTCACTTGTAATGAGAACAACTGTTGGCATGACAGTGTAAAAATTGAAGATAAGAACAGAAGTCATTGGTGCATCAGGCATAACCATTGGAATCACATTTAAACTATGTGTGCCCAGAATTTTCCTAACTCTTCAAAAGTGTGATACTTTTTTCCAGATGTTCCTACAGTTAAATATCTGCATATTTGTGTGAAACATCAATGGGTCTTTGAACTTTTCAAGGTGATTTTATATTGAAGTGGAACAACAGTTAATTCCCCACTGTACGCCAGACTAGGAAGCAAACCACTTCACTGTACACTCTGCTCTCCTGCTGGGCTGAGTCTGGGCGAGGAAGTATTTAGCATTAAAAAAAAGTATCCATATGAATATGAATCATGAAATCTGATGAAATATGAAATATGCTTTTTTTGGGGGTTTGGGAAAAAAAGGGTTTCTGGGCAGATATGATTGGTGTGTGTATGCTTTTTTTCCCCTATCTTATCAGTACCAAAACTCACTTAAATCTACATGAAACATGGTGATACGTCCTCATGCTTTTGTTTATTGAAGTATACTGTACTTAAAATGCATTATTTTTTTCGTATTTTGTACTTTAGTACACTAAATGGTGTTAAAATATTAAGGATTTAATAGTATTGAAGTATTTAAAGAAGTACACTTCAGAGTGATTAGACAGATCCAATTGTTTCCTAATTATGTATACTTAAGATTGCAAATAGCATTTTAGTACACTTGAACTATACTCTTAATCTATTTCAAATATACACAAATATGTCCAATCAGACACAACCCATGGTACCTGTTGGGGAGATTATATCTCTCTGCGCCATATAAAGCAGGTCCTGGCTTCACTGTTTGAGGAGTTTTGGAATGAGACAGAACATACCTAACCTCCGTGTGGGAAGGGAGCATGCAGGTCAGGAGTTGAGTTCAATTGATCTTGAAAGGCAGTATCCAAGAAGGCGTAGAGAGGTAATCTTTAGTGTTGTATGAAAAAAATGAAGGAATTTATATAAATAAAAAGGAAACACAAGAGACTCTTCCATAATGTTGACTCGTTTATTTTTTTTACCTGTCCCTCCCCTTATTTGGGTACTTTTGTACGGTCGGTCCCCCAACCCGCTTACAGTATACTTAAGTTGGAAATACACACCGATCAGCCATAACATTATGACCACTGACAAGTGAAGTGAATAACACTGATAATCTCATTATCATGGCACCTGTCAGTGGGTGGGATATATTAGGCAGCAAGTGAACATTCTGTCCTCAATGTTGATGTGTTAGAAGCAGGAAAAATGGGCACGCGAAAGGATCTGAGCGACTTTGACAAGGGCCAAATTCTGATGGCTAGACGACTGAGTCAGAGGATCTCCAAAACTCCAGGCCTTGAGGGTGTTCCCGGTCTGTGGTGGTCGGTACCTATCAAAAGTGGTCCAAGGAAGGAAAAGCGGTGAACCGGCAACAGGGTCATGGGCGGCCAAGGCTCACTGATGCACATGGGAAGCAAAGGCTGGCCCGTGTGGTCCGATCCAACAGGTGGGTTACAGTAGGCAGTGTGATGCATTGGGCAATGTTCTGCTGGGAAACCTTGGGTCCTGCCATTCATGTGGATGTTACTTTGACACGTACCACCTACCTGAGCATTGTTGCAGACCATGTGCACCCTTTCATGGCAACGGTACTCCCTGATGGCATTGGCCTCTTTCAGCAGGATAATGCTCCCTGCAACAAAGCAAAAATGGTTCAGGAATGGTTTGAGGAACACAACAACGAGTTCAAGGTGTTGACTTGTCCTCAATTCCCCAGATCTCAATCCAATCGAGCATCTGTGGGATGTGCTGGACAAACAGGTCCGATCCATGGAGGCCCCACCTCGCAACTTACAGGACTTAAAGGATCAGCTATTAACGTCTTGGTGCCAGATACCACAGCACACCTTCAGATGTCTAGTGGAGTCCATGCCTCGACGGGTCAGGGCTGTTTTGGCGGCAAAAAGGGGACCTACACAATATTAGGCAGGTGGTCATAATATTATGGCTGATGGGTGTAAGTGGGTCCATTTTAACACACTGAAGTATATTTATTACTATATAAATAGTAATTTAAATACTATTTTAATCCCTTTTAGTGTACTAAAGTTCAACATACATGTTTCCAAAATAATGCCATTTAAGTATATTGCTTTTTTGGGTGAAGGTCTAGGTTATTGAGTTTAAGTTTAGGCTTAGTTTAAGGTCAGGTTTATGTGGGGAAAATATCTGTTTATCGCTAGGGACAATGCTAAATGTTATTAGACTTCAATAGACTGGCGGTTTGCTAGAGCACTGTGGATGATGAGTGGATGGTTAAGTGTCCGACTTTCTCTCGAAAGATTGTGAGTTTGAATGCATAAAAAGACCCATTTTATTTTTAGAATGTATTTGCTGCCTTTTTCAGCATTTGTTGATACACTGAGTACCTAACCCCAAGGCCTAAACCTAATTTTTTATGAGTGTTCACTTCACTGAGTACCTAACCCCAAGGCCTAAACCTAACCTTTTATGAGTGTTCACTTCACTGAGTACCTAACCCCAAGGCCTAAACCTAACCTTTTATGAGTGTTCACTTCAATGAGTACCTAACCCCAAGGCCTAAGCCTAACCTTTTATGAGTGTTCACTTCACCCGCAGACATTTTTCACTTTTAACTTCATCAATAGACATTTTTTTCCCCCTGGACAAAATATGAACACTAACTTGAGCTGTGAGATCACATATCATGTATGTGCGTATGTATTCATATGATTCCATGTATATTTGTGTGGTACCGTAACGTGAAACATCTCCACTAGCAGAATATGCCAGCAGCTGGACTCATCTGGTATCAACAAATAGGAGATGTTTCCCGAACGTCCTGAATTAACAACAGGCAAGCTATTTACCCTCGTCTCCCAATGATCTGACCTGGCCTTTCTGCCTATGCACATCCACATGCTACCTCCTGCCAAATGAATACAGACACACACATACACTGCCCCTTGCCAAACACTTGTACAACCCTTGCCAAACACACACACACACACACACACACACACACATATGCCTGCCTGTCTGTTCTGTATCCATCTGCACTACCAAAGGCCTCCCCATCACCGCCAAACCTGAAGAGGATCGCATTTCCTGCGTACAATCACACACAGACATGATGGATGGCTATCCCCTCGCGGTAACGCACAAACGCCTTATCCGTCGCAGCCTGTCTTGAGGGAAAGTGTGGCTCTTTTCAATATTAGGCCGTTTTCTCCAGCTGCCTCCCAGGCCAGGTAGTAAAACCCACTCTCATACCCCTCCTACGAGCTCTCCCCGGGTGCCAGATCTCAACCTCTTCGACTCCATTTAACACATCCTGAGGTCCTTGTAGTTCATCATTTGTAGTCACCATGATCGAGGCTATAAATGCGTAGAACATTTAGGAGCGCCAAGGTTCACGTTGAGGACTGTGAACTGTGTGGCTCGGCTGGTGGAGCATCAGGGCTTGCAATGCCCAGCTCGCAGGTTCAATTCCCCCTGGTGTCAACCATACAAAAATCTATTAACAGTCTACTGTAATTTAACGGACTACTATAAATTGCTTTGAATAAAAGCATTGGGCTGTATTCCAAACTGTTACAAGATTGTGTAGGGCATATCTATAAAAAGATAGGAGCACTTAATGATTGAAATTAAAGTAATAGGCACATCAAGCCAAAGTCAGTGTCTGAGCCATTTTAAGAGAAAAATAATGTATTAGAATCTATATTAAATTACTGAAAACTGAAAGTACTACTGTAAGTCACTCTGGATGAGAATGCTTGAATTCCTTAAATGTAAACATATTCTGGAAATGTAATATTTCCTATTGTGACCCCTTGTGGTCACTTTGGTTTTTATCTTGCAGTTTGCATCCAGGTGGATTATGAGATGATACAAGTGTTCCAGTTGTATCTGAAGGATGAGACATTGGCTGCAAGCTAAATATACACGTACGTGCATTTTTTGTTATTGTGGCCCCCTGCAACACCAAATTTAGTGTTGCTCCAATTCTATGTACTGTACATCGTTCCAAGCTGCATGCAATGCCTTCAGAATATGCAGTCTACTTCAATTTCTCCACATTTTGTTGTGTTATGGACTTTATAATTAACTACATGTTTTGCCATCAATCTACACCCAGGACACATAACAAAAAAGTTAAAAACCTATTTTTAGAACATTTGTGCCAATTAACTCAAAATAAAAAAACTAAAATATCACATGCAAATGAGTATTCAGACCCTTTTTCATGATACTCCATGTTGATCAGATGAGTTCGTTGTCCTTTTAAAATCCTTAAGATGTTCTCTTGAAGTTGATTGAAATTCACAGATTCAATTGATCAGACGTTACTTAGAAAGGTACACACTTCTTTAAGGTCACACACTTCACAGTGCACGTCAGAGCAAAAAAATCAAGCCCTGAGTTCCAAGGCACCCACCATACATCTATATCATAGTTTACTATTGGCCCTTGAGTCAAGGGGGTTGGCCAAACGTCTAATGAAAATGTGTATCAATGGCCGCTTTCTATTCACAGTCGTTCATTTCTCCATCCCAATCATTTTACCACTGGAATTTTATCATATACGACAAATAATGTTATTTTTAACAATGCTTTGCTGCTCTTTAACCATATATCAGTGGAAAGTTTAAATTCATAGCTATCTATCACACATTCTCTGAATGAACTTTGACCTCTATGGTTCATATTAGAAAGGGCTTTAAAGGGGCATTTTGCACAATGTTTTACAGAGTAATGTAATAAAAATTACATAATATATCTGCAGTAATATTGGAATATTAGTGTTTCACAACATTTCCTCACAATTAATATTTTTGGTAAATACAAAAGCGCTTCCTTAAATGCAGAATGTTTATAATCCAGCAGATGGCGAACCAGCATCTGTGGGCAAATGGAAAAGCAGCGTCCTCCCTCTCAATGGGTTTCACTATGTCGTGCAATAAACTCTCACTAACCTCATCCCCAGGCCGTTCACCAAACCTTCTGCGAATTTGGGGGAACAAGATTCTGGCTACTCAAACAAGCAATGGCAGACAGCGCAAGTGAAAGACTGGTGTATCTAAGCTTTTGACTAACAGACCATCCAGTTTGCAAAAGGCAGTGGCAGTATTCACACTTTTCTGTCTCTTTTCTGAAGTAGCAGGTAGAACTGACATTAGTTCATCAAAAGTATGGTTGGAATTGTGCCCGCACTGCCGCAGTTTAAATTCCAGAGACACAAGTTCTGATGTTCACCCAATTATGCATTGAAATGGGTTGTTGCAGAAATTACAGACTATTTACAGATTTGGGTGCTTCCTGAACTTCTGGCTTATTGTAGATTATTGATAAATATTCAGTTGGCTAGCATATTGTTTATATGCATACCATTTATATCGCAATTATGTTAATCCCCAATGTAACCTAAAAAAATGAATAACCTTTGGGAATGTACTTCTCTGCTGATTTTTTTTCCATAACTGGTCACAAGGTTATTATTAATGAAATAAGCAATAAACTTAGATTTACTATAACTTAGTTTTAGAATAAATGTGTTGTGTGGGCTTGTTGCTGTCACATAAATACATAGCTGAAATCTACACATGAAATCTACTACTACTTAGGTTTCAGATACAGAAGGGGAAAACAACATAGAAGTTGGAATCCCAAAATGCTACAAACACAGCGGTGCGGATGGCCCTTCAATGAATGGACTTCCTCATCTGTGCGTATAGTTTGAAGCAACCTGTTGGCGACTGCATAAGGCAAATGACCCAAATGCAAAGTGCATCATAACAGAAATAACTACATAGCATGGATTGTTTGATTCTATCAATGACAGGACAAGTGCAGGTGTTTACTGTTATCGCAATGCCAGACATGCTGCATAAATGGTTTGGCAAAATAGTCAGGTGCCAGGTGTTTTAACTTCCTGAACTTCTGTCTTATTGTGAAATAATGATAAATGTTCACTGATCTAGCCAGGATAACATGTATAGCACAACAATTCCTCTTAAAATGACTGGACAGACGTTTATTATGGATACAGTCAACGATCAACTGTGATTTTGTACTTTTTAAATTGAATGTGTTGCGCTGTCAACAATAATGCACTAATGTGTTGCGCTGTCAACAATAATGTGTTGCGCTGTCAACAATAACACACGACATAACGACAAACAAGTTGAAAAAATCTGCAGTGTGCGACAGCCCCCTTGAGCTCTGCAACCTAGTCCGTCAAAGGACTTGCAATGATGTGGATTGCACTCCACTGGAATGAATGAACTTCCGCTGAAACGCATTTGGCTTGACGCATTCTGTATGACATCATCCTAACCTTGACCCTGCCGACACCATCCTCACCTTGACCCTGCTGACATCATCCTGACCTGCTGACATCATCCTCACCTTGACCCTGCCGACATCATCCTCACCTTGACCCTGCCGACATCATCCTCACCCTGCCGACACCATCCTCACCTTGACCCTGCCGACACCATCCTCACCTTGACCCTGCTGACATCATCCTGACCTGCTGACATCATCCTCACCTTGACCCTGCCGACATCATCCTGACCTTGACACTGCCGACATCATCCTGACCTTGACCCTGCCGACATCATCCTGACCTTGACACTGCCGACATCATCCTGACCTTGACCCTGCCGACATCATCCTGACCTTGACCCTGCCGACATCATCCTGACCTTGAGCCATCATGTAATGGGATGTTTTTCAGCAGTAGGGCATGGAATTGTAGGGATAGACAAAGCGAAGAATGGAGTAAAATCAAGACAAATCCTAGATGAGAACCTGGTTCAGACACCAAATAACCTTAGACTCTGGTTAAGCACTACATTTAAATAGGCCAATAACAAGTGCACAGGTGAAAGCCTTAAGTGGCCAGCTCAGTCTTGAATCTGAATAGAAAAGGAAGACAATGGTTCACTGATGCTTCCCATCAAAAAAGAGTTTGAGAAAATCAGCATGGAATAATGGAAGAGCCTATACTTCGGTATAGCTCAGAACGTAGAGCATGGTGCCAAGACTGTGGGTTTAATTCACACAAGAGATCAGTATGTCATTGTGGATAACAGCGACTGCTTAATTATTGAAGTATAAATTTACTGGTCCTGTTTGACCTACAGTAGGCAAATGAACCGGTCGTGGCTGGTGTGAGAGCCTCTTGATTATGCTACATGCTTTTGTTTTACATTGTTTCATATAAATGGTCTGGGGCAGGGCCCCAGTGATGTGCTAGGCTATCTTCATCACCTGCTGGAGGGCCTTGAGGTTCTCTAATCTCCGGTAAGCATACCTCATCAACATAAACCATACTGCTTTCTTTCCTCTGTTTTGTTATATCTCCTTTTCTAACTCTCTTCCATTCCTACATATGCACCCACCCCTTTTTTCCACTTCTTCATGAGGAGTTGGGGAATGGTTTGGTGGTGACAGAGTGCATATCTTTGTTAGTGACAGCCTGACTGACTGAAAGATCTTATTCCCCTGTAGTGCTTTGTCTTCCCGTCTTCACCTCTCTCCACTTCACCCCATCCACTACTCGTTTTTCAACAATCTCATCCCTGTGCCCTTTGCCTCCTCAGCAAGTGGACATGAGTAACACATTGGTCAAAGAGTAAAGTGTCCACAACACAGAATACGCACCAGTGTCTGTGATTCACATTCCGACACACTGCCAAAGGTACACTTTAGTCCTCTTATTCCTGCACTTTCTCTCCTGTCTAATAAAATGACAAACAATTGCAACCTATTTTTAGACAGGATATTGTGGTAAAAGCAAGATACTACATTGACCTAACAGTGGAAACCGACATGATCAAAGTTGGTTTGACAAGAAACTGTTGTTCAGTATGATGAAACTGAGCTGATATTGGCAGAGTGGCTTGTCTCTTCAACGGAGTACAACACAGATTAGAAAAGACATGACAGAGACATACTCTATTTATTGAAAGAGAGAAACGGAAAACAAATGTAAGAAGTGGAAAACAAACGTATATTATTTCCAAACTGGGTCGATTTATAAAAGCTTGTCGCAGTTGTGGTTCTTAACCCATCCTATTTCTGAGATCCTAAAATTTGTCACCATTCCGTTTTCCCTTTTCGTTGATGTCATGAGGACGGAACATCAACACCCACTGTGTACAGCAAGCACTAAAGGTCAGTCAGTTGACCTGCTTCAGACTTGACACACAACAAAGGAATGGAGGAGAAAAGGGAAAGGAATGAAAGAAAGAATATAAAAGATGTAGCTAAAAAAGCTATTTTACAAGACCTTATAATCCTGCTGTGCAGCAGCGAAATTCAGCGAGGCCCCACAATGAGCGGGAGAGATGAGCTGTGCGTGTTTGCGTGTGCGTTCTAAACGGCAACCTTTTCTCTGTTTGGTGCGTTATTGTTGACCGGGTTTCTGAGAAGGGCACTATATTGGGGCATAGGGTGCCATTTGGAGAGCAGCCAGTGACAGACAGGCCATAGCAGCCATCTTAGTGAATGAGAACAAAGGGACGTGTGAGAGGCAGCTGCCTGACAGAGGGTCCATTTCCACTTGCACAAAAGACCGGGGAGATGAAGCCGATTAGCAACTCTCCAGACCCATTGTGAGCAGGCCAAATGATAAGATTTCCCTTTTTCGATTCCTACTTACGCGCGCTCAGCGATGGACAGGACTAGTCTCCCTTTTTCTTTCCTTTATTCCGGTTCTTTTTAAGAAGCTCGGATGTGACAGCTGCCTTTTGATTTCAACTCCGGTCTTCTTTGTCCCTCAATTCAAAGCTGAATTGAAAGTGGGATCCTGGTGATGAGCAATAGTGCTTTAAGCGTGGCCCTCTTCATGAAAATGTCAATATTTTCTGACGTCCTCTCTGGGATAAGGCCTCCTCCATTCTCTAAAATATTAAGCCTATTTTATTTTTTAAATATGTAAAAATGTCACGCCCTGATTACCTTCCTCCCCTGTTATTCAATACACCTGTGTTGCATTGTGCTCCACCCCAACCAGGTGTCTCCCATTAACCCATCACCTGTCCCTTTATAACGTGTATCCATTGTCTGTTCTGGTTGTCAGTTTGTCTTATGGATTCTCTTGATGTTCTTGCCTGGCTGTATTTATCATGTCCCAATCAGTGTATGTATCCTTGCTATCCAGTGTACCAACCTCTGCTTGCCTTGATCTGAACTCTGCCCTTTCTTTGTCTGTCTACTGTTACTGCTATTTATGTGTACTGAACCCTGACTGCCCACAACCTGTCCTTGCCTATTGATACAGATAACCCTTGCCTAGTTTGTACACCTGCCTCCCGAGTAATCCTCATCCAAAACCCTCGCCTCAAAATCCAGAAGTAATGAAAAATCTACAAAGGCTACTGAAAGTTTACTTAAAAGGATACACATCATCCCAATAACATCGTTGCCATGGTTGCCTTACTAGTTAACTAGATGTGTCAATTCGACATTGAAACCGGTCAGATTGTCCATTGGTGACAAGAATGATAGCTGGCTCACGCTAATAGATGCTAGCACACGCTGGAAGCTGGTGGCTTAGATAAACATAAACCAGCTGGTTTGCCTAGTCACCTAAGACTGGACATAATGACACATCGATCGAACTGTTCAATTCACGATTGTGGACTTACCTTGTCACGACACTCCCACAACGGATACAGGACTGTCAAAGAAAGAGATGTGTTCTCTGATGCCCATCTGGCCAAGCTTTTCTAATTCTTACCACAATGCTCAGTTGACCGGGACGTTTTCGACGGCACACATGCGCTCTGCGCTTGGATGTCCCCATGGGTATTACAAAGAGGCATGAATCGTGTCAAGCTGTGGTGGTTCACCCGACGCCCCGCTAGAAGACCAGGGTTCAATTCCCATGTCCACCCTTCACCTCCATATCTCCCTCTGATTCTCACTGGCAATAAAGGCCTTGCAAAAACACTGCACTACGTAAGAGAGCATGAAACGGCAAGTTCTTTACCAAATGTGGTGTTGAAGCAGGTGCACAGGCACAAAGCTATTATCACCGGAAAAACAGCAGAGGTGTAGCCATAGGGGGTTTACGCAGGACGGGCCATCAGCAGACCCAGGGGGATAAACATCATTCTGACAGGTTCTCTGAATACTTTGAAACAAAAATGATTAGTTACTAGCCAGCCATTGCCTACCTATCAGAACAATATAATTATTTTTTTGCATAAATCCAGTCAGTGTTTGAAATTTGGACTTTGTAAGCCTCCATAACATCTTCCTGTTCTTAGCAGACTGTTGCCGTAGACCAGGGGTGTCAAAACGGTTCCATGGAGGGCCGAGTGTCTGCAGGTTTTTGGATTTCCTATAAATTGGTTCCCATTTCAGATGTAAACAACCAGGTGAGGGTAGAAACTAACCAATTAGTGACCTAATTAATCAATCAAGTACAAGGTGAGAGCAAAAAACCTGCAGAAACTTGGCCCTCCATGGGACCGTTTTGACACCTCTGCCGTAGACCATACACTGTAAGGTGCAACACGTTGTGCCTTCAGAGATGTGTAATTTCTTTCAGCTTGTCTGGCCATTCTCTTCATACCTCTCTTATTAACAAGTAATTTCGCCAAAAGAACTGCTGCTTCCAGGATGTTTTATGTTTATCGCCCCAGAGTCTACAAACTGCAGAGACTGAACTGTGGGGAAAACCCCAGGAGGTCAGCTGTTTGTGGTAACAAGCAGGTGTACCTAATGAAGTGGCCACAGTGTATATTTTAACAATTTAGCTTAATACCCTTCTGTTGATGGTCCTGAAGGACTGGAGTTGGGGATTATTAGCCTAATCTAATACATTACTGTATACCTATGGGGAACTTACTCTGCATTTATTGCAAGAAGACACATTCTAGCCAGAGATTTTACTGTCTGCCCATCCCACTCTCCCTTGCCAGTTTTTTATATGTCGCTATATAGGTCTTCTGTGTAGAACAGCGTATCTTTGATATTGATTATAGACCCTACTAAAGTAAACCTGTGAGAAAATGCGAGATACAACCTTTTTATAACACATGGATGGTTGTAACTGTGTTAGTGTGCCCATACCTGATAATACCTGCACCTCTCTCTCCGAAAACACTGACATTGGCAGTCAAGTCATAAGTCGAGCATTATTTTTGATTATTTTTGAATCAGCTCTCTGCCTCCGATTTGAACATCATATTATACATTAAACAGTGGAAACAGGCTTGATGCAATCATTTCAACATTTGCAATTTGAGATATTTCAACCCCCTTTTACCACTGCACTCCGCTCTCTCATTGCTGACACCAGGCTCCAAGCATTGCAGAGAAACACATAAGTTATTGGTTTTAATATTTGAGGGTTCCCAGTATTACCACATTGAGGCATAAGATAACTGAGATGAAATCTAATTTAGGCCAGTGGTTTGTCACAGCACATCCGCTAAGACAGCATGTGGAATGGTTTCTGTCAAAGGTGAACATTCCACCAGCTCTTCTGATTGGAATCATCCATGCTGTCAAAGGCATCTGTGAAATTGGAGCAGATGGTAAAAATGAAGCATTTTACAAGATTGTGGAAAAGGATTCTTGTTTGGTTGTCAAATCAGAAGCGGAGAAGCATTTGCTGTTGGGGAAGACTTCAAAAAGAAGACAACAGACCAGTTTCACACAGAATCCTGACTTAGAGCAAAGTAGATGTCCTATCATACACTGGGAATTATCAGCAACTGCCTCGCCAGTATTTTCAACAGTGAACTCAACCATGGAGTTAATCAATGTGAGAAGGAACCCCCATCAAGAACATCACATTGTTGGCTGTTCTTCCCCAAGTCAAATAGTTATCATCAGACGTGGTTATCACATACAGCTCTGATGTCTGACAGAAGTACTGCTAGGGTGACAATGTTATTTGAAATACATATACAGGTGCTGGTCATATCATTAGAATATCATCAAAAAGTTCATTTATTTCCGTAATTCCATTCAAAAAGTGAAACTTGTATAATGTATACATTAATTCCACACAGACTGATATATTTCAAGTGTTTATTCCATTTAATTTTGATGATTATAACTGACAACTAATGAAAACCCCAAATTCAGTATCTCAGAAAATTAGAATATTGTGAAAAGGTTCAATATTGAAGACACCTGGTGCCACACTCTAATCAGCTAATTAACTCAAAACACCTGCAAAGGCCTTTAAATGGTCTCTCAGTCTAGTTCTGTAGGCTACACAATCA
>JACXGI010008306.1:0-33963 GCA_016801175.1 Esox masquinongy
CACACACACACACACACACACACACACAGGAAGGCTAAATTCTAAAGCAGCTCCCCGCTACATTTCCAGCGTGGCTGAGCGGAAGTGCAGGGACAAGCAGGTCATATTTAATTAAGGTGTAATTATCCGTGTTCCGGTCCAGAACCTGCTGATATTACACCACACAGTCCATCTGTCCATCTGCAAATGAGATCCCCTGAAATCCCTCTGAACCCCACTCCCTTTCAATACAAACAGGAACACTCAGCCAAACACGCCCGATTTGCGCGCCAAATCACACTTGCTTTCTTTCATCTTCAGTCGAGTCTACGTTGCAAGATATCATTGATTTTGTTCTCACATTCAAGCCAAAAAACAGGGACCAAAAAAAATTATATTCATACAATAATCTTTGGTGTTATAAGCAGTCAAAAGCATTATGGGAAATCAACCAATTACACCAATAGTGGATGCATGATATTATTGTTTCTGGATATTTAAAATATTTGTAGGCGTGGTTTGTATGATGCTCTTTTTGTTGCACAAGGGTTATAATGTTGCACTTTGTGGTTATAATGCCCCATTAATTCTAGTTGAGGTGACTGATTGGCAGTGAGTCTTAAACCATTAAGGCAGTATTTCTCAATCCTGTTCCTGGGTTCCCAAAGGGGTGTACGTTTTTATTTTTGCCCAAGCACTCTCACACCTGATTCAAATGAAAGACTTGGTGATACTTTGATTACGCCAATCATAAGTGTGTAAGTGGTGGGGCAACACTTGAATCAGGTGTGTCAGTGCCAGGGCAAAAACACAAACGTGTGCCCATATGGGTCCCGAGGACCAGGATTGGGAAACACTGCTTTAAGGGATAGTTCATCCAAATTAAAAATGTACACACTGGTGTCCTTACCCTACAAGCAATCTATGGACCAAGTGCATTTATTATTTGGTTTCATTTATTGGAGGTACAGTGGATCTCATATTTACAAATGTTAATTCTAATAGCCATGGTTTCAATATAGCATCATGCATCATGTTAAAACATTCAAAAAGTATAACAAATGTGAATCTCGATAAAAGCACTTACAGATTATTTGAACATAACGCATGAACAATTATGCCCTGACCGTGACATTTGTGGGGAAACAATTGAAGTTATGTTACCAGTACTATTGTTCATGCATGTTCAAATTGTCTTTGCCCTTAATTGGATTTTCTGCTAAAATAACATTTGTAATTGTTTAAATGGATCATTTAGCAAATGTGTTTTGACTTTTAGGATCAATGTAAGAATGTAAAAGAACCATTTAAGAATCTGAATCTTCTTCATTGCTCAGGACAACAAACAGTGAATTGTACTGGGTGTAATGGAGCTGCTGGTGGTTGACAACATATAATGAGAGAATACACAAAATATATGTAGAGTTGACTTACATTTACAGTATATAATGGTGAGTAAGCATTAGAGCCAATGGGATATGCAGTGAAAATATGCTATACATGAATGTATAGACAATGCACATGTTTACACATTATATACGACACCAGTATACTGAATAAACAGGTAATGCACAGATTGACACATTTTATATGGCACCAGTATACTGAATGTACAGGTAATGCACATATTTAAACATTATATACGGCATCAGTATACTGAATGTACAGGTAATGCACATATTTAAACATTATATATGGCATCATTATACTGAATGTACAGGTAATGCACATATTTAAACATTATATACGGCATCATTATACTGAATGTACAGGTAATGCATGTATTTACACATTATATACAGCACCAGTATACTGAATATACAGGTAATGCATGTATTTACACATTATATCCGGCACCAGTATCCTGAATATACAGGTAATGCATGTATTTACACATTATATATGGCACCAGTATACTGAATATACAGATACTGCACATATTTAAACATTATATATGGCATCATTATACTGACTGTACAGGTAATACATGTATTTACACATCATTCACGACATCATAACAGTGAATTCAAATATCTAGACGCAGGGAGATGAGGAAGATGTTTAACAGTTTGGAAGTGGCTTGATGTGATAAGTACAGTCTAGTTAGTCTTTGTGGAACAGATGGCAGAGGTCCACTGTACAGGGAGGTGAACCTTTCAGGTGGCAGGATGCTTTTGATCATGACTGACCTGTCCCTGCCCTCTGCCTGCTGGAGGAGAGTTTTTGAAACAGTGTGTGACCGGGGTGGGAGAGGTCAGCAATGATCTGGCCTGCACACTGTCATGTTGTACAATTATGTGGGACCCAAATAGAGGGAAGGATGCTGTGGAGGAGCCATTTCTGTGGACTGTACAATGTGTTAGTTTTCCTCCACAGTGGGCTGATGCAGACATCTCCACCTCCACTGTTTTGACTGGGTTTACTTCCTGGTCCTGTTGATTGCACCGGGCTACCAGCCGGTTGACCTCGCCATGGTACTCGGACTCATCTGAGTGATGAAACCAACCATGGTTGTCATCTGCAAACTTGACAGATGAGTTGCTGGAATGATATTTACTAGTATAGCATGAGTAGAGATGTTCTACTGAATCTGAAAAACACAACGTGTCCTGTTGACTGAATGTTGTCCCCTAGTTCCCCAATAGGGCTGTCTGCTGGTCCAATGGCACGTTTATATTATCAACTGAAAAACCATTGAGTAGATTCCAGAAATTAGCTACCAATATACTGTACCAGAATAATGGTAGGATCTGTAATATTCACCTGCTTGGACAGATTTTGTTGTGTTATAAACTGGAACTAAAATTGAATTTAGATATTATGTTGCCGCGTAATACACAAAGTATTACATATTGTCGATGTTGGAAGGAAAAAACATTTTTAAATTAAGTACAATGAAATGAAAATACTTTTGCATAAGTTCTCTATGAAACGAAAATTAGCTATGGGGTAGCCAATTGCCTTCAGAAGTCACAAGTTCTGTTTACATAAATTAAACTGTCACATGATCTCTGTTTTTGGAAGGCTGCAGGTTATGGCAGCATAACCAGAATGGCAGCATAACCAAACAGCCAATTAATAAGGGACTTTACAAAATAAATCTGGGAGAAGGTTCTGGAACTGCCACCAGTCTGGGTTTGGCTGTAATAAAGCAGTTTCCACCAAAACTGAGCGGCCGGACAAGGAGGTTCTTGTCAGAGAAGTAACCAAGAGGCATATTGTAGCTGAAGGATCTACATATTCCCACAGCCAGCATTCGAGATATTGGCCATATGTCAACTATAACTTACTTGGGTGCTCCACACAGACGCGCTACAGTATATGGATGAGTAGAGCAGAAAAAGTAATTGCTGTACATCCGTCACATCATTTCTCATAATGTGGAAGACACAAAAAAGCTAAAAGCAAATAATCTTGTTCTCTAGTCCACTCTGATTTTTCTGAATTCTTGTGCAATCCACTGTAGCTCAAATTTAAATGGACGGGTGTGTCAATAATTGTTTTATAAACCCGATTATGGTCCTGATGCCATGGATTTGTTACATTAAATATATATACCTAATTTACTAGAACTTTATTTGGCACAGTCCTCAAATAATTTGACTTAATAAAATGGGTGCATTATGTTTTTCTTGGTGGTGGGAAGACTAATTGAATAGTTGTCATTACCTGTGTGACTACATTTTATGTTACCATCTCTATTTACAATGTCATTGATAAACATGATTGATATGTCCTAGTTTTCCATGACAATTGGTCTTTGTTTTGTAAATACATCAGAGTTTAACCATATTATTTATTGCGTCTGTTCTGACCCTTGTGAAGGTTACGTTGGAATTGCAACAAACTCTGTAATGTTTCATTAATAATAGATGATACTTTCAACAGGGATCCATTTTCAATCCATCGAAAACACTTTGTTTCAATCTGAAAAATTAGTCAATTTTTAAACATTGAATGTGCCAGTCTTAGTAGCCTGCAGGAAAACCAGTTTGGGTTTTAATAACATTGTAACATTATTACTGCTTCAAGTGAGAAACCCAATCACTTGCATTTTTACCGCTTTTAGGATCTTTACAGAACCTTTAACTTGCCACAAGCATTGCAAAGTATTGTCTTATACCGACAGATTCTGCCATAAACACAGAAAAAGTATGAATAAATTGTAATGGACATACATTCATAAAGTTTTTTGTCCAGCTCACTATAAGCCTCAAGAAGCTACCTGTTCTCATGGGCATTTAAATGTAAGCTTGCGGGATCAGGCGGCTTTGTTAGGCTAGTTTTTTGGTAATTCAAAAAAGGAGAAGCCAGAGAGTCAGGGAGCATCAACCGCTCCAAAAACAGAATAAAGCAATATGTTTGCCAATATTTACAGTGAAACATTTTCAGTAAATCGCAAAATTAACTGCTCACATAAAGGACATGAAGTTGGGACATAAAGTTGTAGAAGCTGTTTCATGTGTTTGAGTGAATTACACTCAGGGTTAGGTACAATATCTCACAGAAGTGAGTACACCCTTCACATTTTTGTAAATATTTGATTATATCTTTTCATGTGACAACACTGAAAAAATGACACTTTGCTACAATGTAAAGTAGTAAATGTACAGCTTGTATAACAGTGTAAATTTGCTGTCCCCTCAAAATAACATAACACACAGCCATTAATGTCTAAACCGCTGGCAACAAAAGTGAGTACACCCCTAAGTGAAAATGTCCAAATTGGACCCAAGGTGTCAATATTTTGTGTGGTCATCATTATTTTCCAGCACTGCCTTAACCCTCTTGGGCATGGAGTTCACCAGAGCTGGAGTTCACAGGTTGGCACTGGAGTCCTCTTCCACTCCTCCATGACAACATCTAGGAGCTGGTGGATGTTAGAGACCTTGCGCTTCCGTTTGAGGATGCCCCACAGATGCTCAATAGGGTTTAGGTCTGGAGACATGCTTGGCCAGTCCATCACCTTTACCCCCAGCTTCTTTAGCAAGGATGTGGTCGTCTTGGAGGTGTGTTTGAGGTCGTTATCATGTTGGAATACTGCCCTGTGGCCCAGTTTCCGAAGGGAGGGGATCATGCTCTGCTTCAGTATGTCACAGTACATGTTGGCATTCATGGTTCCCTCAATGAACTGTAGCTCCCCAGTGCCAGCAGCACTCATGCAGCTCCAGACCATGACACTCCCACCACCATGCTTGACTGTAGGCAAGACACATTTGTGTTTGTACTCTTCACCTGGTTGCCACCACACACGCTTGACACCATCTGAACCAAATAAGTTTATCTTGGTCTCATCAGACCACAGGACATGGTTCCAGTAATCCATGTCCTTAGTCTGCTTGTCTTCAGCAAACTGTTTGCGGGCTTTCTTTTGCCTTATCTTTAGAAGAGGCTTCCTTCTGGGACGACAGCCATGCAGACCAATTTCATGCAGTGTGCGGCACATGGTCTGAGCACTGACAGGCTGACCCCCCACCCCTTCAACCTCTGCAGCAATGCTGGCAGCACTCACATGTCTATTTCCCAAAGACAACTTCTGGATATGACGCTGAGCACGTGCACTCAACTTCTTTGGTCGACCATGGCGAGGCCTGTTCTGAGTGGAACCTGTCCTGTTAAACCGTTGTATGGTCTTGGCCATCATGTTGCAGCTCAGTTTCAGGGTCTTGGCAATCTTCTTATAGCCTAGGCCATCTTTATGTAGAGCAACAATTCTTTTTTTCAGATCCTCAGAGAGTTCTTTGCCATGAGGTGCCATGTTGAATTTCCAGTGACCAGCATGAGGGAGTGTGAAAGCGATAACACCAAATTTAACACACCTTCTCCCCATTCACACCTGAGACCTTGTAACACTAACGAGTCACATGACACCGGGGAGGGAAAATGGCAAAGTGGGCCCAATTTGGACATTTTCACTTAGGGGTGTACTCACTTTTGTTGCCAGCGGTTTAGACATTAATGGCTGTGTGTTGAGTTATTTTGAGGGGACAGCAAATTTACACTGTTATACAAGCTGTACACTCACTACTTTACATTGTAGCAAAGTGTTATTTCTTCAGTGTTGTCACATGAAAAGATATACTCAAATATTTACAAAAACGTGAAGGGTGTACTCACTTTTGTGAGATACTCTAGGTTACTTATAAATGTCATCCATTAAAGTTACAAGTTACCTGTCCACATTTGTAATCAATAACATAACTTTTGGATTACTCAAACTCAGTAAAGTAATTACTTTGATTACTTTTAGATTACTTTCATATTAAGAGGCATTAGAAGACAAATAGGGATATAACCGATTGAACACCTTTTGCGGGATCAATAAATCTTTGAGATTACATAGCTGGCCAAAAACTGAATTTGCATTTTATCTTATGGGTTATGTACAGTGCCCTTCAGAAGGGTTTTGAAACCATTGCTTTCTACTTCAGTATGATTGAGCTACATCCTTACATTGCAGCCTAATCATATTGAAGTAGAAAGCAATGGTTTTGGAACCCTTTCGAAGGGCCCTGTACATAACCCATTATTATTTTGCGCACCTATTCTTGTTGAATTGAAATAATCCAAGAAGTAATCATAATTGTTTTTCAAAAGTGTTTGTAATCCGATTACAATATTTTAGCTGGTAATGTAACGGATTACAGTTACTTTTTATTTGTAATCCGGTACATGTAATGGATTACTTGTAATCCGTTGCTCCCCAACTCTGGGGAGTAACAGCAAGGTCAAACAGCAAGGTCAAACCGACCAGTGATTGTTGTGTCACTCATAACTAGATGTTCTAATGACGCGTTCTAATCACGTTTGAGACCATACGCTGCAGGGACCACTCAAGCCTGATCACAAATATATGCGATTGTATGCGTCAAAAGGTCTACGAACACTAAAATATTGAATATTCAAGGCAATATTAATATTCATGAACATATGGAAATGTCTAAACAATCAACCTAGTAGCCAATTTGCTAGCACCAATCCCATGTAATTACAATAAAATGTGGTAAAATACAAACCCTTCCCCTCAATTAATTTTATTCAAACATTATTCATTCTGCTGCATTTTATTTTTCCCAGAATAATATGGTGCGGTCATGACATAGCAAACTGTACTCATTTTAAAACAAGTGTACAGTAACAGAAAATACAACCCAGAGACGCCATTAAGTTACTGTCAAATTCCCAGTAAACCCTAAATAGTGTACACCAACCAGTTTACACCTATTACCTTATCCTCTTACCAAACAGCACTGCTACCCCTACAGTGTCTGAACAGAGTTGGACATAAAACGTGTCTTTAATCAAGTGGTCGTTATCTCAGGAGGGCTGACACAGCAGGACGCAGAGGCCAGGTAGGCCTGACAGTGTGCTGCCTGTTGTGCTGCCTGTTGTGCTGCCTGATTCTCCCCAGCTCTCAGCATGATGTTTCAGCTGGCCACACAACCACAACCTGCCACGGCTCACATGACCTTCATTAAGAGCAACAGACCAGAGACAGAGGGCAGAGGCGGCAGGGGGAGGGCGGAGTAACATGGGAAGGACGAGGAAAGGGAAAAAGAGAGGAGGCTTGTTTGAGAGCGTGAACAAGAGATGGGGGATGAGAGCTAGTTTGTGTATAAGAAAGGGGGGCAAGTTGAAGTAAGAAATCGTGTGAAGAAGATGGAGGGAAAAGAGGAAAGCAAAGAGGGAAAGGGAAGGAGCTTGGGGATGGATTTCTAGCACAAGTATTGAAAAACTTTAAACAATGGAAGATAATGAGATAGAGAGACAAAAAACATGATAATGGGGAAATGGATAGTAAAAAAAAGAACTAAAAACCTAAATCCTGAACAGATTCAAGAAGATGAGACTGTGATGAAGGGGTAAAATATGGGAGAAAAACACATCAAATGCGCTCAGATGGAAGAAGGACATTGGTGGAACGTGACATAGTGCCATAATGAAGATCCAGGCTATGCTCCCATTGTCATCGTTGCTGTTCCGTCCCATGGTGCACTGCACCGTAAATCTCAAGGCTTTATCTGACACGATCTGGTTAAGGATTCATCTAGACCAGTGTCTGTGTCTGAGGTTGTGACATGGGGTTAGGGGACAAACGGGCTTCAGAGAAAGTGTGTATGTGCGTGCGTGTGTATTGTCCGTCTCACCGGTCCATGTATCAGAATACTACCTTTGGACATTGTCATCTTCTCTTTAGAGGCAAGCTTACAAGATATACCAACAAAGTACACCTCAGCACTCAGGTACACCGACCATCTGTTCTGTATGTTAAATGCAAAACACAAGCATTTAAAGTCTGTTGCACGTCTTCTTAATGGCTGCTGTTCAGACAATTTATTGTAAAGTCATAGGGTAGTTTTGCTGTAGTGAGATGGGTGGTCTCACCAACAAGCACACACCCACAAACATTCTCCAACGTACATTTGGTTTGAGCTCAAATTAAGTATTTAAAATGCGTGTGCCGTGCTGTTTTCATGTTAATACTTCTATGCATCATGGAGAAAGTGAAACTCTTCACTAAACAGTGCAGAATGCACTATATGAGATTGTAGTGGTATTTAAAGAGAGAGACATGAAGATGAAGGCCAAATGATAAAGATGTGCCATGGGAGCTGAAGGCACCAGACCTTGAGAGGTCTTATTATCACAATTTATGATGCTGTCACAACTAACGTTCACACACTACATTTCGTCGGCACCATATGTGTCGTGGAACAGGGGAACGCGTTCGATTATTTTCTTCCAGGTTCTATCCTTCCACACGTAATGATCAACAGCTTCCTTGACTCCATTTTTGAGTTTAAATCATTTAACAGATTTGGCGACACCGGCTTATGGACACATTCAAAGCCGCACACTTTTCTCACTACTGACAATTGGGTTTAGACACCTGTATTCTTTCTTCTCTGGGGTAAATAACCTGTATTAGAATTTGTTGAAAAGATAGTGGTAATTTTACTGTGGCCTTCTCACCCTAGATACTGTCCAAAGGCCATTTATATTGTTTTTGGGGCTTAAAGATCCTAAGTAAACCAAAAAACGAACCAGGCAAGCCTAGTTCAGCCGACCGGCAATTAAAAGTGAGAAATGATGTTGCCCTTGATGAATTTGAACCGAGGTCTCCCACATGAAAGGCAATGTCTTTAACCACTACACCACGGAGCTGTAACTATGCAAGTGTCGGTATAGCATTTCGACATTAAAATATTTTGTCAAGCATTAACATAACATCAAGTCTGAATATTTCGCTAGACACCATTAAGCATTGTATTAAACTGACTAATGTTTCTTATTAAGTTTACCTCCTCCACAAATAGCATATATGAACTGTAGGGCTTTTGCCACAGCTTATTAGCCAGTAATAGGCTTACTAGTATCTAAAAACTTACTAATTGGAATAGTCATAAGAACTGAGCAATTTCTAGCGAGACTGAATATGAACTTTACACTGCCAAAGCTATTTCATTTCATGGCACAACACCGTTCGTTTTTCTTTCATTCATGAATCACATTGATACAATAAATAGCAATATAGGTGATGATAACTGACTTTTTCGTCAAGTGAAAAGACGAGAGAATCGTGGAAACCCCTACTCTTTTACTGCCCAAGGGGGTGATCTAGCCTATATTACCCCAAAAAGCAAGGACGGATGAGTACTTCAAAAAAAAAGTCGCAAAAAATTGTCGCAATATAACCATAAACAGCTTTATTTTAGGCTTACTATAACGTAGCTACTTAAGGTTGTAGCCAGAGAAGTTTTTGTCTATCCTGACCCAAAAAGCATGCACGGATGCGTACTTTGAAAATGCATCAGAAATAGTCTCAATATAAGGGTAAACAATTTTATTTTAGGCTTATTATAACATAGCTAGTGAAGTTTGTAGCCAGTGAAGTTTTTGTCTATCCTGAACAAATCCTAATGCATCATTTATTTTAACTGTGATGAGGCTTGAACGCAAAACCTATTGGTTGATAGTCCACATCTCTAACCACCATTCGCTATTTAACAAGGGGTAGTCAGTCAGTCACTCAGTCACTCAGTCAGTCAGTAAGAGACATTCACTCTTCTTGGCCGGCTTCGATTACGCGGTCTGGCAAAAATGTATATTTCGAAGCATATAATGAGCATTGTGAAGCATTCCATATTTTTCAATATGGATGGCAAGACAATTGACAACTTGGACAAACAGATTGATTGACAACTTTTATCCCAACCAAATTCCCTTTTTCAAATAAGTTCACATGCAGGCCTTAAACCTAAACATTTTCTACATTTTCTCAAATTTATGAACACTTCCAAAACCTCCAAAAACACAATTTTGATTAAAGCCCCAACATCTCACAGAAAAGGAAAATATCTACATATGCCACACAAAATAATCCAATACAATGACACTACTGAATACCCATTGCACACTGCTGAGAGGAAATGAAAGCACTATTATAAAAAGGTATTAATGAATAAATCACCATAAGGTGATCCAGAATTTCCCCCAATGGATTTTGCACTTTGCATGATAGAATAGACTTTGATTTCTGTGTATAGAGTGTGTTGAAGTTTACAAAGTGTTTTTACACAGGTAAAGGGTTATAGTCATAAAAATAAATGTTTATTCGGCCCCAGCGTCCTGTCTCTGACCCGGGCCATAGATTTTCAACTACATCTCAGGCTATATGTTATGTCACTACAACTTGAAAATTGAATTATTTACTTGTCCGGATATATTTCTACCTGTTGTTTTTCACAACCATGTTCAAAATGACCAGTTTTTATGACTCAGAAATCAGGCATCAACTGCTGTCTCTCAAAGCTACAAAAAGAAGAAAAAGTGTCTTGCTACCAAACACATTTAAACACATTTTATGGATTATGAATAAAAGTCTAATTTTCATGTAATTGTCGAGCTTGTGCTAATGCATACAGAATCAGAGTAGAGAACACAGGGTGGTCAGCACGGTAGTCAGGTAAATTTACAGTAAGTTACCTATTGTCAAGTACCGACAATTGTGAAATAGTGAAACGGATCAGGTTTTACTGTCTCTGAGCCCAGCTTCCCTCATTGTCCTTGAACATAGTCAAGTCCAGTGTCACATTAAAGATCATCGTTACTCTTCCTCTACCTCTCTCTCTCTGATATTGTTATTCTTTATTCCAAAACACAGTTCAGCGTACCCGTGACACATTTTATTCATTCCAACATCCTGACTGTTGATTTATCATGCTTGTCAGTGTTTACACTTTGACAGCTGGGTTTGGAAAGTCTTAGAAATGGGATGATTTGAGTTTGATATGTTGAAGGGCTGTGTTTTCTATATGAAAACATGGTGACAATTGTGCTTTACAAAGAGGGTTAAGTTTAGGGTTTTGCAAAAGGGGTTGAATGAAACAGAAATGTGTGTGAAAACAGGTGCATAGTTCTTGTGGGTTTAGGTAAATGTCTTCCTTCTGGATTTCAGAAAAATGCTTTTGTGCATTTTGTTCGCAGAACCAGTTTTAGTGTGTTAGCCATTGTGAAAAAGATACATCTGTCTGTGCCATTGTTGATACAAAAATTACTGTATGTATTATAAATGACAATTAAACATATTTACATAGTGACATAATTTTACTCAAGGGTATGAATATCTTGAAACAAAAGGCTTTATTTTACCTTTTCTGATTTGCTTTTAACAAATTTATTTTGAGAGTTCCAAGTGTGCCTGTAGATGCTCTACAGATTGTCTACGGAATATCTGTAACATTTCATCTAACTATCTACTAACCCTAACCCTTACCTATATACTAACCCTAACCTTTATTCGATCCCTAACCTTAACCCTTACCCTAATCCTTATTCTAAACCTAACCCTAACCTTAACCTTAGCAAGCATTTGCTTATCAACTGATAGTTTGTTTAAAGTTTGTGGAAAATTTGTTCAAAGAATTACTATCTATAGAACATCTACAGATGAAAATTGGGACTCTCAAAATAAAGTGTAACCCAATATGATATTGTACAGACAAAGAAACAAATTCACTATGCTAACAAATCACTACTAAAACAAAGCAATGTCAAAAATTACAGTCATACAATTTACAGTACAGTTATTTACACACATTGTATCCAAGACAGTAATACTGAAATACGGTGTGGTGTAGAATTGTAATTTACCTTGAATACTCTACTTTTAATTCCACAGTTGATGTGCTGAAATTGGGCTGCACAAGCTGCCATGGAAAGGTCGTGATTGACATGGAAAGGTCATTATTGACAAGATGGTCAATAATTGTTGCATGAATTTCATCTAAAATTATAGTTGAGTTACTTCACTATCACATATCTGAACCCTTGCTTGGTCCATTTTAGTTAGAAGCAACTGACATGTGACCAATAAATCAAAAGTATTTTATACAGCCCTTTTTACATTGGCAGTTGTCAAAAAGCGCTTATATAGACACCTGCTTAAAACCGCAAAAGCAAGCAACAACAAGAAATTGATGCAGAGTGGCTTATAATAAAACCCTAGTAGAGTCAGAACCAACAGTAGAGAGTGGCTGGACCCTGTGGGGTGGCCAGCCTTCTGCTGGCTGTGCCATATGAAGATTATAAGAGTACATTACCTTTTTGGGCCACATCAATATTTGTGCATGTTCAGATGAGCAGCGGATCAATTAATACAGATGGGCTGTGTCCAGAGAAACCAGATCAGCGGCAGAACCAGGTGGATAAGAACAGGGACAACCAGGTAGACTGTGACCTCTTTTACGCGCAGCTGATTGCTGTTCGAAAAATTGTGCAAAGAGGTTTTGTACACACACAGAAGAGTTTCACATTCAGTAGAGTAGTTTGAATCAGCTGTGACCTACTGTAATGTCAGAATTTTGTTTGACATCATTTACTGTACTGAGTTTTGCAGTTAAAGAGTGTTTACTGTGTAACAGAACAAATTGCTTAGCATTGGCTAATCAACATTTAGAAGATGGCAGTTGGTGTTCATGTATCTTTATGATGGTGTGTAGCAAACTGTTTATTCCTGTTTGAAACCTGCATTTCTGTGTGTGTCTATGAGACTTTGTTCCTTTGAATGTCTCTATGATAGTGTGTTTTGGGCAGAGGATGTCTACACTGTATGTATTATAGGCCTGTGTGAATGAATGTGAGTGTGTTATACGGTGTGTGTGTGTGCGTGTGTGTGTTTGTGTGCACATGTGTATCTTTGTGTGTGTTACTGTATATGAGTGAATGCTCCTGGCTGTGAGTGGGACAGCTGGACAGAGCTGCCCTGAGGAAGATCACACAGCTCCCAGAGAACAGGCCCTGAAAACACAACAGAGGAAGAGGGAGGGAGATACAATGACCAATAAAGGGATGGAATTTAAAATAGATTTTACAGAATATAGACCAAAGGGATAGGGAGAGAAAATCAAGAGTGAGAATGAAAGGGAGTGAAAGGCAGGTGCCAGGCGAGAACATGAATAGAATAAAAAACATATCAGGTACGGATAGAAACGAGGGGTCTGGAGGGAGGAAGTGAGAGATGAGCAGATGGAAAGAGGAGGATTGAGAGAGCACAAAGCACAGTGGCTAGCTCATCCTAATCCAACCTGTTTATACTGCTCCTAAAGCTGCCTAGGAGCTGTGTTTCAGAACCACGGACAGAGCCAATGGTTCATTACAATCCAGGAGACTGACTGCAGAACCAGGCTGGTCTAAATATCTAAGAGCTGCACCATGAATTCCTAAAGCTTCGATTAGACAGACGTGATCTCAACACTCATAATGCCTAAATGTTTTGGCTACTGCGACAAAATGCACTATTGTTTTTTTTTTTTAAATACAACGAAGATGATGTCCCCAATGTCGTTGATGCCGCGAACTTGGGAATGACAAAGTTGGTCATGCACACACAGTGGCTAACCAATCCAAACACACACACACACTCACACACACACTCAGGAGATAATACTCCCTCGCTGAATCATCTTGGCTGGGCGGACTGTGTGAAAGTTGTACATTGGCACTGTTTCTGCTCTCTTTGTAGATAGGGGGATTTGCATTTGCAGAGTGTGTGTAATTTGCACGTTGCAGCGCCCGGCTGCGAGGGGGAGAACGATAACATCAGTGTGACACTGACATCAAAACAAGGAAATGAAGGATATAGGAGGTAGCTGAGGGGTGCTATGGGAAAAGGAGGTGTGTGTGTGGCACACAGCTGTGTTGCCTCATTTTCATGCATATTCACTGTAGTAAGGATCCACATGGGGCCAGTGCCAATTACATACATACTGTGTTCGTTTACCAGCCAACACCCTACTATATGTTGATAAAATACCCAGAGAAACATAGAGCACTCTAAGGTGATAATACCCAGAGAAACACAGAGGACTCTAAGGTGATAATACCCAGAGAAACACAGAGGACTCTAAGGTGATAATACCCAAAGAAATGCAGAGGACTATGGTAATGATACTCTGACTGAGTGGACTCCAAGGCAATGATACTCAGACAGAGTTGTCTCTATGGTAATGATACTCAGACAGAGTTGTCTCTATGGTAATGATACTCTGACAAAGTTGTCTCTATGGTAATGATACTCTGACAAAGTTGACTCTATGGTAATGATACTTTGACAAAGTTGACTCTATGGTAATGATACTCTGACAAAGTTGACTCCTTGGTACTCATACTCAGACAGAGTGGATTCTATGGTAATGATACTCTGACAGAGTGGATTCTATGGTAATGATACTCTGTCTAAGTGGATTCTATGGTAATGATACTCTGTCTGAGTGGATTCTATGGTAATGATGCTCAGACAGAGCTGACTCTATGGTAATGATACTCAGACAGCTGACTCTATAGTAATGATACTCAGACAGAGCTGACTCGATGATACTCAGACAGAGCTGACTCTATGGTAATGATACTCAGATAGAGCTGACTCTATGATACTCAGACAGAGCTGACTCTATGGTAATGATACTCAGACAGAGCTGACTCTATGGTAATGATACTCAGACAGAGCTGACTCTATAGTAATGATACTCAGACAGAGCTGACTCTATGGTAATGATACTCAGACAGAGCTGACTCTATGGTAAAGATACTCTGACAGAGTGGATTCTATGGTAATGATACTCTGACAGTGTGGATTCTATGGTAATGATACTCAGACAGAGCTGACTCTATGGTAATGATACTCAGACTGAGCTGACTCTATGATACTCAGACAGAGCAGACTCAATGGTAATGATAATCTGACAGAGTGGATTCTATGGTAATGATACTCTGACAGAGTTGACTCTGTGGTAATGATACTCTGACTAAGTGGACTCCATGGTAATGATACTCTGAGAAATTAGATTTCTATGGGAATACCAGTCACACAGCACCACACTCAAGTACATGTCCTCTACAATTTGTGTTTGGACTTTGAGGTATATATACTGTAAGTATTGTGTTTTTGTGTCTACATGAGTCAACCTTTCAGCATGTTGTCGTGTTTGTTATTCTGGTGGTGTGTTTGGCAGTGTTTGTTCTTGGCGAGTGTGTTTGGTGGTGTTTGTTCTGGCTGAGTGTGTTTGGTGGTGTTTGTCGTTCTGGTGGTGTGTTTGGTGGTGTTTGTTCTGGGCGAGTGTGTTTGGTGGTGTTTGTTCTGGTCGAGTGTGTTTGGTGGTGTTTGTTCTGGCCGAGTGTGTTTGGTGGTGTTTGTTATTCTGGTGGTGTGTTTGGTGGTGTTTGTTCTGGGCGAGTGTGTTTGGTGGTGTTTGTTCTGGGCGAGTGTGTTTGGTGGTGTTTGTAATTCTGGTGGTGTGTTTGGTGGTGTTTGTTCTGGCCAAGTGTGTTTGGTAGTATTTGTTCTGGGAGAGTGTTTTTGGTGGTGTCTGTATGACTGTATCTTCAACTTCTATTGCAGTTTTTGTAAGGAGGCATTGATGGGCATCTTCCTAGCTGTGGGAATGTGGGAGTTAAATGAGGCAGATGTGTTTGATCACAGCATGTCTTCTCTCCAATGGCCCTGACGCCCTTCTGCTGACCCCTCCAGCTCTCTTCACATAGCCACAAACATAGAGATCCACCAATTTCTCCCTCCTTCCTCCCTTCATTCCTGCCCAGGAGGGTCTGCGGGCTCTAACATTTGGTCGCTTCCACTGCGTTGCAACAGGCTGTAGTATCCAGTTAAAGGTGGGTTGAAGAAGGAATAGGATTAATACCATCTGAGGTCACAGGGCTTTGGAGTGCAGCTAAGACAGATAGTGCCCTTAAGCACTGGTCTGCGGCCAGTTCTGTTTGGATTATCTCTCAGCCAGGAGGTGTAGATTAGCATTGAGCCGCGGTTCCTGGACCAGTTCTGGGTCACCTCTTGCTGTTCTGTTGAGGATTTGGACTGACCAGAATGTAGTGGCGCCGTGCTGTGGTTGAGGGGATTTGCATTGCATTGATACAGGGTCTTTTCCTTTAGTCATTTCGAGGACGCCTCACGCCATGGGTTACGGCTTGCAGTGTAGAGTCTTAAGTGACGTGATAAAGACAAATGATGCACATCAGACTATAGAATAAAGACAAATGAGGCCTCAGCACAATATGGACACCCCATTAACCTTAGCGCCTCCACCACACTCTCCACAGTAGCTCTGGGCTCCAACCGTTATGGATTGACATACTTTTAGCGTGACCCGAGAAGGGCAGTGATGGTGATTGGGCTGAAGCAGGCTTTCCGTCAGTCCAGTGTGTCTGTGCGTAGCACATTAAATGACTGGGATTAGCCAGGCTGCAGGCACACAGTTATTATGTCTTCTGGGCAGTTGACTGAGGATCCGGTTCCATTCTGGCCCTGCTATTCCATCATGATGAGACTTAACCCTCTAGTCAATGAGCCTCCGGTGTTAAGAGGAGCCAGAAGTTTCCACTAACCACTGCAAGTCTCAAGACATTGCCAGCGGGGCTCCTTGAGGAACTGGTCACACGTGTTTCTGATTGGACGTGCACTGGAGAGCAAATGACCCACGTACTTGTGTTCAGAGTGATTCCCTGGAATAAGCGTAGCAAATCGTTCTGTGTTCAACAAAGTCCCGGCTGACCTAGACGACATTATCAGGAATAATGTGACACACTGTCAAAGAACGTCAGACCACTTTGCATTGCATTGCGTTGTTTCTTCGAAAGGACACTTTCTGTGTCCTTTAATATGTTTCATGTTGGAACCCTCACTGTGTTCATCTCTGTAGCTGAAACATTTCTGACTGGAATCCGTCCTAGAACTATAAGCCATTGCATTCTGCTTAAATGGTGTCATAAAGGAATCTCCATGTCACAAATTCAAATCCTAAAAGAGAGCCCCCACACTTGGTAACCATGCTTAAACAAGTTGTGGGGAAAATAATATCTGACATTTTTGTCTTGACTGGTTCATGCTAAACTCTTGCCTAGGAGAAATAAGGCAGAAGTGTGTTGAAGCCACATGGAGAATGTAAGAAACTGTGATCTCATAAACTTAAAGATTATTCTCTCCTGTGAATGGTAGTTTTTTTTTTATCTTAGTCCCATCTACACTGAGGACCAGCTACGCTGTAGTCCCCACTAGGGACTACAGTGATCCGTGCCAGCACCATTGAGAAGGATGTTTGGTGCCTTCAGCACCGCAGTCCAGGACTCATCCATACATCACTGGAGAGTGACTGGAAGGGTTTCCTCCAGAACTAATGCAGAGAAAGAGTCCATCAAAGTGCTACAGGTGCTGTGTCAGGCAGACCTCATTAATCTTGCAGCAAATTTGTCAACAAACGTCAGCTTCAGGAACACGGCAGTACATAGCTCTGGAGCAAACTAATTGAAGGTAAAAGGTTTGAGTTAAGAGAGGAAGAAGAGGAGGAAAGAAAAGAATAGAAGAGAAAAACGAAGAGAAGAAAAAAGTAAATGGAGTAAAGAGATGTCTTCAAAATCTGAAGATTGTCCATAAAAATACTGAGACACCTGGGGATGACCTGCTACATTCATTATCTTTGACTATTCATTAGCTATTTTCCAGGTTGTGAAGGTGAACCCAAACAAATATGTTAAAATGTACTTTTCAGCATTTTAATAGCATTTACTTATATTTAATTCATTTGCAACGATCCAAATTCAGACAGCTAGAAAAGTACAAAAGATCGGACAGATCCACAAGAACCAGTGTCAAAAACAGTCACTTGGCACAGTGTTGAAGACAGTGTGCTCATGCAGACATCCGGTGTTTTGCTAACAATGCACAGAGAAAGACAGTGAAATCCCAAGCCGTGCTGCTGATTGGAGGAGATGGTAAAGGGGAGGGGAATCCCCTTGGGGGAGTTCTAATGATCGTAGCACATGGCAACTAGAGAGGTGTTTACAGAAGGTTGGAGCTGATCAGGAGTCATTATTGGGGATCAGAGAGGCCCTGTCCGCCCAGTGATCTGACAACAGCACTGATCATTTCCTATAGACTTGACGCTCCAATCACACAGCCCGTCAGCAAATGTGGCATCTCAATCATTCACCCTTACACGCAGAGGGGGGAGACGGACTGGGAGGTATGGGGAGGGGTTGGGGAGACAGAGGGGGAGGGAGTAGACGATGCGAGCGAGGGAACAAAGCCAGTGAGATCAACATAAAGAGATGCAGGAACATTGCTCCGACAGACTGGCAGGGAGGTGGAGGAGGGGAGCTGGTGCGATGGCAGAAGGTGAGAAACAGAGACAGTAAGATTAGAAAGAATATAAAGATAAAGTGAGAAGCGTGAGTCGAGACAGAGGAAATATAATCAAAAGAGAAAAAAGGAAAACCTATGGGGGAATTTGTAGAGAAGACGACGCAGGAGGTGTCGGGAGAAGTCAGGAGAGGTCTGGAGAGTGGAGCATGGAACATTCAGGGATATGAGGGGGCAGAATGACTTAAGCCCACTGGTCAGTTCTCTGGAAAAGAGCTCCCTTAAAAGCCATCCAACCCTGCTCTCCTGCTATTGTCCTGGCTGTATACTGCTTAAATGTCATTGGACAGCTCACATGTGGTGGGTGCACAATGAGCTGAATGTCAAGCATGGTAAAGGGTGATGTGCCTGTGTGTCACCGTGTCAGTGTGTTGGTGAGAGAGCATGCATTTGCCACACTGCACCCGTGTGTCAGTGAGTGAAGATTCAGAACCTTCTATCTATGTACTGTTATATAATTCTGAGTTGAAGTGCATAGGTTTGTTAGCAGATATAAGGTTTCAAATGAGTCTTTCTTTGGGACATAGGGCATTGTTTTGCTATTAACCCTGCAGCTGTACACTTCATCTGCTTTCGTCAATGGGGAGCTGAATCACTGATTAAAAATGTCACGGGCATGACCTTGGCATATGAAGTCACAATCATTTAGTTATTTTAGCTGCTGTAGGTAATAAGTAAGGATCTTATTAAAATAATCACATTTTCTGTACATAAATGCTGCTTTTAATAAAATGTATGTAATGTTTTGTTAATCTTAATTGTTTACCCCATAAACACATATATTCCTGACCCTAACCCTAACCTAAATTCAAACCCAATAAAGTAAACTTAACAGAACCTTAATGCCTCACCCTAAACCAAAAAACAAACAAAGCAATTCTAAAAGTAACCACGTTTATACGTTTTAAAATTTCCCTGGTGGGGACCTGCCGACAATTATTGTTTTTACTGTTATCGCTTACTGCACTGTGCAATGATAAACCATGTCATTAATCTGCACTGCATTAAGCTTGTGTCCCCACACCTCTCTGGAGTAGAAGCAGCAAATCCACACCACTTTGGAGGAGGAGGAGCAAGTCCAGCTGTTGGAAAAAAAGATGAAAACTGTTAGAAAGAGCCAGGCTAACGGAGAGACATGTCTAGGACAAAACATGACAGAAATAGAAATGCGTAGAGCACAAGACAGACATAGAGAGGGACAGAAGGATGAGATAGACACAAGGGATGAAAAGGGAACCATCAGAAAAGGGGAAAACATAAAAAAGAGAGCGATGGTTGTTCTCAGTGACAGGAGAGCAGCTGGATGCTGTGATATACATTTCTCTCAGTTTTCACGTGTTCCTCTCCTTTTAAATGTCTCCGTTAACCATCTGCTTTCCCTTCAGTTTCCAGTCAGGGTCCCTCTATCTCAGTGCACATCTGCATGTCTTCTGCAATTCCACCAATGTCTTACAGCGCTCTCTTTCCCTCTCTTCTCACAGACACAAGCAGAATGCACAGTGTGGTATAACAGCCAATTAGATATCTGCGTGGGGGCTTGTCAAACCCAGACCCACCCAACACCCCCAAGCCCCCGGCTCACTGACCCACTCCAACACCACACAAATCGGGTTCTGGCCAGAACATACCAATTCAGGAGTAGAAATGGGGGGAGGTGAGGTGGGAGACTTCAAGGTCAAAGGACTGGGCTGTCTGTAATCTGTCTGCAGTGCATCAATTACAGTTTGCAACGGTGGGTGGTCGTTCAGGGAGGGTGCGCGCACTGCACATGACAGAGCGCTTTGTCTCCAATCAGACTGTGTGTGTGTGTGTGTGTGTGTGCTCATGCATGCCTGTTAGAGTGGTGCAAAATAGCACAAAGAAAAGTCCAAATGTTGAAACTACTGGTTGTTAACCACAGGCTGCTTTTGAACACCTACTGGTCTATAAATTAAGGCATTTGTATAATGGCTGTTTGGAAAGGAGCTTATTTAGGTAATGTATGACAGTGTCAGAATAAGCCAGTCCCCTGCTCTGTAGAACCGATGAGCTAATCCTCTGGCGGGTTCTGGCAATGTTCACGCGTTATACCTGCGCAAGCATGCACACACACACACACACACACACACACACACATAGGCACGCACACACGCACACGCACGCACACACACACACACACGCATGCACACACACATGCACACGCACGCACACACACACTCACTGTACACTCTGGGGGATTTTTGCTTGTCTTCATTTGTAACTTTAGCTCTGCACATTTTCCATACAATCTCAGCAGGTCTACAGAAATGTCATAGAACTGGTCTGGGAAGCTCACTGCTCTAAGTACATTAGTATGTTCCAGTCACGGCGACTGCATATGAGACACCAGCACTATCAATGGTCAACCTAACCTTCCATGGACAGACATGCATGTATGACACACTGCTCAGACAGAGACGTGGATTCAAAGCATCATGGGAAATGGGAGCGACATAGCATTACAATAATTGTGTTACAGCCTGTGCCACCACACCCTATAATAACCAAGAGACATACTACAGTACATTCACTTTTTAATAGTTCATGTAATGTTCATTTGAATGATTTTCCACCCACGGACGTCGGATTGGGACGTCGGGTTGGGACATCGGGTTGGGACGTCGGGTTGGGACGTCGGGTTGGGACTTCGGGTTGGGACGTCGGGTTGGGACGTCGGGTTGGGACGTCGGGTTGGGACGTCGGGTTGGGACGTCGGGTTGGGACGTCGGGTTGGGACTTCGGGTTGGGACGTCGGGTTGGGACGTCGGGTTGGGACGTCGGGTTGGGATTTCGGGTTGGGACGTCGGGTTGGGACTTCGGGTTGGGACGTCGGGTTGGGATTTCGGGTTGATAGTCGAGTAAGGATTTCAGGGTTGGAAGTCATGTAGGGATTTCGGGCTTGGACGTCGGGCTGGGACGTCAGGTTGGGACGTCGGGTTGGGACGTCGGGCTGGGACGTCGGGTTGGGACGTCGGGCTGGGACGTCGGGTTGGGACGTCGGCTTGGGTTGTCAGGTTGGGATGTCAGATAGAGCTGTCATGTGGGACTTTTAGTACTTTGAGACCCGTTTTTTATCGTGCACAGGGAATGGCAGTGATTTCGTCCCGTGGGTTTCATTCACCAGTTAAATGGTTTTACTAAATAATGTCCAACATCCTAGCTAAATGTCCTCATGTTCCATGTGCCTCTCCTATCGAATAATTTTGGTACTTCACTTAAGCTTTTCCACCTGCTAATACCACAGTCTACCAGGCTCTCCTACCCTATATTCATGTAGAGAAAAGTGTTAGGTGAATCATTTTCTGTGATATGGAATACTTTAAATAGCATTCATACCACTCATAAAATAATTTAAATCTGCACACATTTTCCATAGAAATCCACCAGAACACACTCTAGCTGATATTCAGCGGAGAGGCTTGCTTAGTCATTATGCATGAAAGAATAGTGAAGACATGTGACACGCAGCTCAAAAAGCTCTCCTATTGATCTCTAGGGACAATGCAATTAACTCACCTAGACTAGCCTATAACACCACAATGCAAGGGATAATTGTATTACTGGAGTATAATTGAGTGCAACTCAAATGGTACAATAAGCCGTTATTTGATTGTTTTGTTCCATTCAGTCTACATTCAGCATTGTATGCACAGCAGGTGTTTTTCCTTCTGATAATCATTCTCCCAAGTCATTGTATGTAGTGTAGCCACATTCAGTGCTGAGAAAAGGTTTATAAATCTTCAAGCACTTTCTGTATTTGTATACACATTTGTAATGTAAAATATTACCCTGAAGTCTGAGGTCTGATTGCTTTCTGTTCTGCCATTAATTACTCTCACCTGGTGACCCTGCTATAAAAAAGTCCCTGATTAGATGGATGAAATAAAAAACATTGAGTGGAACTGCCTTCCAGGTCCTGAGTTGCGTTTGAGGGCTCTGAATGAATCAGTTCAGTAAAATGTAATGCAGTTTTTAATTGCAGTTTTTGTTTGTTCTTGGTTTTGCTCAATACAGAATTACTGTAACACAATAATGAATAATGTGTGGAGTTAAGTGATTAATAACATTGTCCTAAACACGTCTATATGAATCCAGATAATGCCATGATGATGAAAAAAATGAATTATTCATGAATAATGACAAGTGGAAGTCAACAAACCATGCTGACCTCTATGTATGACCAATAATAAGGGGGGCTAGAATCACTTTGGGATGTGATGTTTTCCCCTTTTTTTAACTCCTCATTATTCTAACTTTTTCCATCATTATCCATAATCATGGAAGCATCGACATGAATGTGGAAGTGTTCCAAAGCATTTCTTACAATGAAAGTGACTGCAAAATGGAACAAGACATTATTCATCATTCAGTTCTGGTTGGGCAAAACACAATAAAAAAAAAAAAAAAATTGTAAAAGCCTCTAACAAGTTTGATGTTTTTGTTGCATGCAAATAATTATGGGCGAGGTACTGATAGATATAAATTATTTTCATCAAGATTTACATTTACTCCTTTGCGGTTTTTAAAACCCAAGCTATGATGCTGAAGTGCTCAAAGTTGTACAGTTTCGTGTCGATTATTGGTTGTGTGGTACAGTGGAACCTGCTGGTGGAAAATGTCCCGTTTTATGTAATTATATAGTATCACATTTTGAAAATGGAGTTTCCCCCCCAGCCCTTGATTGTCTGCAGCTGGCCCTGTCTTGGTATAATGGGACAGGTAGGGAGAGTTTCCTTGACCACGGTGGTCACTGAATCCACAACCGTCAGGAGCGTTGCCCTGAGTGGCACCGACTGTGCCAGACAAAACAAGCTCAGGTGATACAGTCAATATCCATGTTTATAAACATGGATGGGTTGCTATATTCAGTGTTAATTCTGGTTGTATTCATTCATTTGTTTCTTTTTATGAGGCCGGAGAGTGTGCCATTTTGGTACCGCACAAACAGATGGTACTGCTGACAGCTCTTCTATAACAATTACCACATTCCAGATTTACAGTGTTGTGAGGAAGTAAGTACACCCCCTGAAAAGTGTTGTATTTATTAACATATTTGGCAGATGGAATTTCAACATATCATTTAAAACATAACACAGAGGAAAATGTACTTGGCAATCGTTTATTTACACAAATCTAGTGAAACACTATTCCCTACATAATTTTCTTGTGCAGATATAACAAATACACCCCTAGCTTCAATAGCTGTGGTTGCCGCGCTTTAACAGAAATAACTTTCGCTAGATGATTCTTGTAACTGTATATAAGTCTCTTACATCAACTAGGAGGATTTTTTTACAGTGTTTCTTAGAGAACTTCTTAAGCTGTGATGTTTGGGGTTTTTGGTCCATGTATGACCTGCTTTAATTCGCCCACAGCATTTCTATACTGTCAGACAGCTCTTTTGATCTTTGCACGATTATCACATGATTTAACTAAACCAAGTTGCTGATGTTAATATAAGGCCGGACTGTCCAAGTTATACTCTTATTATTGTTGTATTGTTGTTTTCTTATTGTCTGCACCTGTTTAAGTGCATCAGATTTAAAAGTTGTCCATTTAATGGGATGATAAAGGATGAAGATCACATTTTTTTGTTACTGCAATAGTATTGAAATAAACATTGAAGAAACATTTTTCAAAGTCAACTCTTCTGGGGTTGTACTTAATTACCTAAATAATATTTTTCCTACCTGAGTTAGCGTCCTCAAAAGTCAGTTTACTATAACATCATATTAATGTCCCTGTGGGTGCTTCTGATATTGGCAAAAGGGAACTATTTATTTTGATTGCATAGAGTTAGGTTACAAAACAGAAAAATATGGTATTCAATCTATTATAAACAATCTATGTGAATACACACAGCTGTCAAAATAATGCAGTAAATACTGAAAGTTGTAATTTTAGCAAACAGAAACATTGATTGGTGGTTATAAACAGCCTAGTCTGCTGCAGTGAAATGCAGCCACATGTGAAATGGTGCAATACAATGTACATCTGTGGATGAAATTCAACCCGCATAATCAATTTAGCAATGACAGTCTACCGTAAACATGTTTCCAATACATGCCTCCTTAACAAAATGGTGACAGGACAATACGAAAACAATTTTTAAAACAAATAGTTATTTTTGAAACACCAAAGTTGATCATTCCCATGTGATGTTCTATGCCTGTCTGTAGTAATTATAAGCAAATGCAGAAAAATCTTTCATGATTTGTTTGCTTGGTGCCACTAATGCACCAAGAGTTACTACAACAGGTCTCATTAGTACTGCAAATACCACATTCACCGCTCTTATAAAATATATCGACAAACAATAACGTTAACAAACAAACATTTGCCAGTAGAAATAGCTAAGAATTCATGCTTTCTCAACTTTTTTCTAAATCTTGTTTAAATCTAGTTGTTCTATGAAGCACACCACCACTTGTTTTATTATGTGTGTAACAAATGTCACTGCCCTAGAAATCATTCAGACATGATACAAACCCACGCCCTGGGTGAAGTGCCTCTTTAATCCAAGAGCAAATAATGGAAGACACTTTTTCAAAATGACTCTTGGAAGTGCTGAAGGTAATCTGTTGCAGTATTTTACAGTACACCGTTTTCACAATTGCAAATGGCTGAAAATATTTTCCATAATTTCTATCCCTGTAACGTTGCAGGAAGGAGGAGGTGCAGGGAGGTGCAGGGAGAACAGAGGACTTTTAGTAGAACAGAAACAGAATCCAAACAATGGCCAACAAAACACATGAGGGAAGAAGTAACTTAAAATGTAATAAGAAGTAACTTAAAATAGGGACATTGATCAGGAGCACAGGTGAGGACAATAACAACAGTGAACAGGTGTCTGTGTGTGTCGGATCTCACTGCTGTGCCAGGGCGTGACAACCCAGAATTCATTGGGATCAATGAAGACTTTTTCTGCTATCGTTGATACAAAAACTTTCATTGCAACATATGGTTTTTTTTTTTTAATCAAATGTAACAAATACATAGAGAAAGAAATGCGGGAATGTCCTGCAATACAGGTTTTGCACACTTACATTAATTTGTGTGAGCCTGTTTGATCAACAAAGAAATATGTGAGGTGGTTCATGACAGAATCAAGGTCACCCTATAAAAAAGATAGACGTTACTATAGATATTTTGAATTACTAGAGGGTACTGTTAAAGTGAGTAGCATGAGAATCAAAAAGTGACAGTAGTGTTACAGTGCACAGAGCTGTGACTGAACATCAGCCAAATGTCACAATTTATACCTCTGCCCACTCCTGAAAATGTGTTGGCATTCCGTACTTTTAAATCTGAATACAGAGTGGCAAAACAATGTAAAATCTATATATGATCAAAATGGTTAAGTGGTGATCAATAAAGAACAATCAGATGTGTTTTAGCAAAAGGCATTTCAACAACAGAGAATCCTATCAAAAGGTATACAATTAACTACAGTTAGGTTAGGAAATATTTGGACACTGGCACAATTTTCATAATTTTGTCTCTGTACGCCACCACAATGGATTTGAAATGAAACAACAAGATGCAATTGAAATGCAGACTTTCAGCTTTAATTCAACGGGTTGAAAAAAAATAGTGTGAAACGTTTAGGAAATGCAACCATTTTTATACACAGTCCCCTTATTTCAGGGGCTCAGATGTTATTGGACGCTGGGTTTCCTCTTTTGTGATGCTTTGCCAGGCCTTTACTGCAGCTGTCTTCAGTTGTTGTTTGTTCATGGGTCTTTCTGCCTTAAGTTTTGTCTTCAGCAAGTGAAATGCATGCTTGATCGGGGTGAGATCAGGTGATTGACTCGGCCATTGCAGAATATTCTACTTTGCCTTAAAAAACTCCTGGGTTGCTTTCGCAGTATGTTTTGGGTCATCTGTAAAGTGAAGAGCCGTCCAATCAACTTCGCTGAATTTGGCTGAATCTGAGCAGACAATATATCCATATACACTTCAGAATTCATCCGGCTGCTTCTGTCTTCTGTCACATCATCAATAAACACTAATGACCCAGTGCCATTGGAAGCCATGCATGGCCATGCCATCACACAGCCTCCACCGTGTTTTGGAGATTATGTGGTATGCTTCGGATCATGAGCCGTTCCAAGCCTTCTCCATACTTTTTTCTTCCCATTATTCAAGTATAGGTTGATCTTGGTTTCATCTGTCCCAAGAATGCTGTTCCAGAACTGGGCTGGCTTTTTTTTTTTTAGGTGTATTTTAGCAAAGTCTAATCTGGCCTTCCTGTTCTTGAGGTTAATGAATAGTTTGCACCTTGTGGGGAACCCTCTGTATTTGCTCTTCTCTTTATGGTAGACTTGGATAATGATATGCCTACCTCCAGGAGAGTGTTCTTCACTTGGCTGCATGTTGTGAAGGGGTTTTTCTTTACCATGGAAAGGATCCTACGATCATCCACCACTGTTGTCTTCCATGGACGTCCAGGCCTGTTGGTGTTGCAGAGCTCACCAGTGTGTCCTTTTTTTCTCAGAATGTACCAAACTGTTGATTTGGCCAGTCCTAATGTTCCTGCTATCTCTTTGATACATTTTTTTGCAGCCTAAGGATGGCCTGTTTCACTTGCATTGAGAGCTCCTTTGACCACATGTTGTGGGTTCGCAGCAACAGCTTCCAAATATGAATGCCACACCTGGAATCAACTCCAGACCTGTTACCTGCTTAATTGATGAAGAAGTAATGAAGGAATAGCCCACACCTGTCCATGAAACAGCTTTTGAGTCAATTGTCCAATTACTTTTGGTCCCTTGAAAAAGAGGGGGCGACATATTAAAGAGCTGTCATTCCTAAACCCTACCTCCAATTTGAATGTGAATACCCTCAAATTATAGCTGAGAGACTGCACTTTAAAGCCCATACTCATCATTGTACTGTAACTTATTCATCATTTAACTGTAAACAGCCAAATTGACAAAACCTGCGTCAGTGTCCAGTAGTTTCCGGACCTAATTGTAGAAGTAACACTGATTATTAGATCTTGAGTGTTGTACTCAGGCAATGTAAAATGTAAAATGTGGATTTTGAAAGACTGTCTTATTTAATGGTCTGTTGTGTTTTTGTATTAAAAGTACTGAGAAATTACCAAAATGCTACATAATTGTAAAAATAGTATCAATAAAAATCTGTAAAAATCTCCTTCTATTCCATTATACCAGAGTAAAGGTAAGCTCCCTGAATGACGCAATGCCCTAATAATGATGAAGTTTCTAAATATTTATAATTTCACAGACGCGTTACGCAGCTGGAAGGTACTAGTTAAATAATCTGACCAGTAACCAAAAGGTTGCCTGTCCGTTACCAATCTCACCTGCAGATAGCATCCAAGCCAGTGGAAACAGCGCCTCTCTGACTACTCATGTGTACCTAATGTCTTTGATTGTAAGTGGCCAAAAATAGTATGACAGCCAACTCTACAAGCGTTACGCATCAGACACACGGGCGACATATAAAGCAGCGCTGTTCTGCGAGCACTGATGCACTCTGAACTGAGATGGATTCAGCCACTTTGTGAAAACTGTGAAGCACAAAATAAGAATAAGAAAATCTGCTTCCAGTGAGAAAGCTAAACTGACTTCTGTCCCCTGTTGGTAATTCTGAAATGGAAGTATTCTTACTTGTATATTGTTTGTATCAGTTATTTGTATTAATAGCAGTCTATAGCCTAGGTTATTGTATTGTCTAGACTACTTCTTGAAATCCCTATATTATGTCCTTGGCCTACTGGGTCACAGGCTGCTCTTCTTTCCAGGCAAATGAACGGAACTGATTAAAGGTCTGTTGCGTTACTGGGGTTTCAAGTTCTCCACTTTATAAAACTGTCTGTAAGTGATACCTGAGATGACTGTGTAATTCAATTACGTCTTTTAAATTATTAAGTATTCCGAACTGAAAAAGCACCTGGAGGCTGGGAATGCTGTTACTTTCACTGTGAATTATGTATCATGAGGGAAAGGCAGAGGGTAAACTTTAAAAAAGAGAATACTACCTGATAAAAAAAAAGAAAATAAAAACATACCACTTCCCAATAAGAAAGAGAGACATTTGCATTTACGCATGAGTTAATGCATTCATGAACAAATTACTCTAACTCTCAACTATGCCATGAATTGAGACATGAGAAATGTCTTAGACACACACAGTGATAGGCTTTAGGAAGTAATGTTTGAGAAAGGCTGTGTTGTAAATTGAAATGTTTGTTTGGTGTGTATGTGTGTGTGTGTGTGTGTGTGTGTGTGTGTGTATACAATGTCTACTGTAGTACAGAGAGATCCCTCAGCACAGCCCGGCACTGATGACTTTGGACTCACGCTTGTGGAGAGAGTGATGGTGCACTGAGGGAGAATTGACTTTAATGGACCATAATTCAACAGTGTGAGTGGTGTGCGTGTTTGTGAGTGTGTGTGTGTGTTTGTGAGTGTGAGTATGTGGGTGGGTGGGAGTGTGTAAACGAGTAGGTAGAGATGGGGACAAAGGAAGAATTACCACACTCTCGCATTTTAAATCTTTAGGTTGGACTGGACTGGGCTGACTAAAGCAAACCCATTGTCCCGGCTAAGACCTGAGCTCAGTCCTCAATACAAACCCATTGTCCCGGCTAAGACCTGAGCTCAGTCCTCAATACAGAATGGAGCGGAGAGCAAGAAAAGATAAGCAGGACGAGACAGTGTGAACTTGAAAAGAGCTGGTAGAGGGAGCAGCAGCAAGGAAAGACTGAACACTCCCAAACACATCAATGTAAAGCACTTCACGTGAGCACAACAGATGGGCCAGTACACGCTCCACCACGGGTACAGGCAGGGTAGGCCTGCTTAGTGCTCTGAAAATCAACATCTTCTCATGTTTTAATTGGGAGGACTTATTTCAGCCGCCAAACTGGAGCCATGTGAGTGTGAGCGGAAGTGGAGTGATTTCAGTGTACAGAGAATCAAATGATAGGCACGATTGTCCATGTGAGGAAGACAGTGATTTCATTAGTGAAGTATTACTTGTCAAATCAGAGAACCAGACATGCGTGTGTGTGAGAAAGTAAAACAAAAGAATGAGCATGTGTGTGCAGAGACATGGTCCGGTGTTAGCACTCCCGGCACAATGCACATACGCAGCTCCCCGTTCAGAGACCAGTTTTCAATCCCCATGGTGTTCCGTTCCAGCTGTGTCTCCCTGTTTCCCTGCTGTTTCCACTCTGTCAATAAAACAGGAAAAATACAGGAGTGAATCTCCTTGAGAAAAGTGTCTGTGAGGCATGCACGTGATGTGGGAGTAGTGCCCCAGCTGTGGTTGTGAGAGGCAGGCTAATTTTCTCAGTGCACAGGAGTGCACGGCTAGGTGTCTTAATCTGCAGTGTAAGTGCATGTGAACACTAATCAGCTTAATGCACCAAACTGCACTACAGGGAAAGCTGTAGGGTGAAGCAGTACAAGAGACAGGAGGAGATGGAGGGGGTAGATGAAAAGAAAGATAGGGAGAGATAGTGGGGTAGATGAAAAGAGAGGGAGACAAAGAGAGGCGAGCGGGGCTCGGGGAAGGGAGTGATGGAGATCCACAAAAAGAAACACTACACCGCTAAATTACAAGCAGGTGGTTCAAACTCTGATTGGCTCTGAATGCTGATTGGCTGATCAGGTATATGATAGCCATGGTATATGTAAGCAGTAAGGCATCTGTATATGGTGAATATACCACACCTAAGAGCTTTTCTTTTCGAGTAGTGCCTGGAGACAGCGTTCAGCCATGGTACAGTATATCGGCAATATATCACAAACCCCCAAGATGCCTTATCGCGCTTACGAACCTGCTACCAACACAATTATAAGAGGAAAAAGTGATGTCACGTCCGTGGTATATGGTCTCTTATACCACAGCAAACAGCCAATCCGCATTCAGGATTCAAACCATCAGGTTTTTAAGGAGTCACATACACAGCTAAATTTGATAATCAGCAGGTGCTTTGATCAGACAGCAGCTTGGTCAGTTTGTTTTGTAATGAGTGAGGTGTGTTGAAAGTGGTACGATTGTGTTGCAACTAGTGTTGCAATTTGTTGGAGTCACTGGTGACGGAGAACTGATATTAAAGCCAGCCAAAGCAAGTGTGGGTTTTAGGAGTGACCAGTGCGCAGGAGCCGGTCCACCCTCTGCTTTCAGAATAGCTCCAACCCTTCGTGGGATGCTGTCATACACATTCATTTTAACTGTCTATTGTACGACCATGCTGAGCATGGCTGCCCATGGCTGACCATTTCGAATCCCACACCACGTTTAACAGTTTAACAGACATCCTTTGACTTTGTACAAACGAAAACAGGATGAAATATAACTCTTCAGACCATGTAACTTTTCTCCATTGCTCAGGGGTCCAGGTTTTGTGCTCTTTATATCAAGTTATACGTCTTTTTGTGTTGGCCATGGATACAAGTGGTTTCTGAGTGGCGGCCCTGCCACAAATGCCAGTATATGCGGAGAGTGGGACAGAAGTGCTGATTCATTTCTGTGGTCTTTTTCGAGGCTGTGCTTTTGGGGCATTGATCAACTTTCCTGTTGAACATCTGTCTATCCCTGTCAGTCAGTCGATATAGTTTGTTCATGTTTACCATATGCTGACATGGTTTTTGAGACTGTTCCCTTTGACACATTGAATAATATTGCAGTTTTAGTGACCGATGCAACCTGCATTTTAGGCAGCCACTATTTGGCCTGTTTGTTGCCACATGTTGCATTGAAAACTCAAAGTGCTAACTATCAGACCTCTTTAATAGCTAACACATTCAGTATTGCACTGCTAATAGGCAATCAACCTTGTGGCCAGGATGATTGATGTCAACTCCAACAAATATACTAGTGATATACTACCTTCAAAAAGAAAGGTATCACTACTAATCTTTTCTTTTTATTGGCCAGTCTGAGCTATGGATTTTTCTTTGCAACTCTGCCTAGAAGGCCAGCATCCCAGAGTCGCTTCTTCACTGTTGACGTTGAGACTGGTGTTGCAGGTACTATTTACTGAAGCTGCCAGTTATGGAACTGTGAGGCGTCTGTTTTACAAACTAGACACTCTAATGTATTTGCTCAGTTATGCATCAGGACCTCCCACTCCTCTTTCTATTCTGGTTAGAGCCAGTTTGCACTGTCCTGTGAAGGGAGTAGTTGTACGAGATCTTCAGTTTTTTGGCAATTTCGCGCATGGAATAGCCTTAATTTCTCAGAACAAGAATAGGCCGATGAGTATCAGAAGAAAGTTATTTGTTTCTGACCATTTTGAACCTGTAATCGAACCCACAATTGCTGATCCTCCAGATACTCAACTAGTCTAAAAAAGGGTTTTCTAATGATCAATTAGCCTTTTAAAATGATAAACTTGAATTAGCAAACACAACATGCCATTGTAACACAGGACTGATAGTTGCTAATAATGGGCATCTGTATGCCTATGCAGATATTCTGTAAATAATCAGCCAATTCCAGCTATAATAGTCATCTACATCATTAACAATGTCTACATTGTATTTCTGATCCATTTGATGTTATTTTAATGAACAAAATAATTGCTTTTCTGTCGAAAACAAGGATATTTCCAAGTGACCCAAAAACTTTTGAATGGTAGTGTGTATCTTAAAACCATGCCCTAAACCAAGCCACAATCCAAACGTGGTTAGCACAACCCACCAAAGCTAGTAACGTTTCTTAGAAAAAATCCTTCAGGACCTCCAGTGTTCTTCTAGTCGCCCATAGCTCTAACCTATTTAGTTTCCGAGTCACAGATTAGGCCTAGTCCTGGACTAAAAATCAAGCCCAAAGGAAAATCTCCATGGGGATTTATTTTTAGTCCTAGATTAGTCTTAGTTTGTGTCTGCAAAATCAATGTGTACAGTATGTACAGTATCCTTAAGCAATTCTCCACGAGGGATAATGAATGGCAGTTACCATAGCTAAGAACTGTTGTATGCAGGCCATCATGTGTCTGCATACAACAATTAATCTGGTATATTGGCCATATACCAGAAACCCCTGAGATGCCTTGTTTTCTGTTTTAAAACGGTTTCCTGCAGTCATAAAATTAAAAGGTCATTTGATGTCACAATGGTGGTAGACACCTCGAATAGGTCAGCTTTTCAGCATTCAGGATTCGAACTAGCCAGTTTATAATAATGAAATAATAAGAACAACACACAATAAAGAGATATTAAAAGTATATTATAGTATTCTTCGGTATACTATAGTTTACTACTAAACACTATGGAATTCTGTAGTAATCACTATGGTATTCTATAGTACACTATAGTATTTTGCGTGTGGGGAGTGGGTTAGAATATGAGAGATAAGGCTGTGTTTAAATTAAGTGAAGTGTATTTTCCATTTATTGGGATTTTTCTTCCATTACTGCAACATGGCAGAACAGACTGCCAGTGACAGATGTCTCTCTTTTACCATCGCTTTCTCTATCTTTCCAACATCCTCCCTGTGGAGTTCACCATCCTGCCCCCCCTTCCCTCTTTCTCTCTCCAGCCCTACTCTCTCTAATGCTCTCCCTCTCATGCTCTGCCTTAATGTGCTTGCATGCTCACACTCATCTTCTCTCATCAAGTATAAAAGGCCTCTTGGTCTGCGATATCAATGTTGTATATTTCATCTGTTGGTGGTGTTGGAGTGGTGTAGCACTCCACTCTCTCTCTGTGTCTCTGAGCCATGTCAGTGGTAAAACTCTTGCAGCACTGGGGCCCTTTGAAGTTCTGCCCTACTGAATTAGGCCATTGCCCAGCAGTGTACAGCACACCAGCCCTGATTCACTCACTATGTCTGCACAAACAGGTACACAAACGCACAAACACACATACATATACACAAAACACGTTTTAAATGTTACTATCCTTGTGGGGACCCCACAAAACATCCCATAAACTCTTCCTTATTCTCTCTAGTCTCAGTGTTTTTTTTTTGCTTTCCTTTGCTCTCTCAATCAGTCTTTCTCACACAAACCCACACACAAATTGAAATTCATATCAACATACAAATCCTCATCCACAGATGCATTCAAAGTCACACGTACTTCAAAACCTGTCAGTCTTTCTAAACCTTGTGTTTTAAGCACATACACAGGGGAACTATGCACAAACTTCAGAGCAAACACTCTTTCTTGCACTCTCATTTCCAACCACCTATCGCAGTAGAAATGCACATCCCACATAACACAGTGTGCATGTCCATCCACACCACCACTGCCACCACCAATCACCTCACACCAC
>JACXGI010008307.1:9971-20662 GCA_016801175.1 Esox masquinongy
ACACACACACACACACACACACACACACACACACACACACACACACACACACACACACACACACACACACACACACACACAGACATGCATACCAAATCTCTTTTCTCCTTTTCTCATACCAGGCTATAAACAAAGCCATACAGAAACCTCATGAAGAATACAGCATAGGAGTCCTTGACATATATGGCTTTGAGATATTCCAGGTAAGTAATCTTTTAAACAAATATGAATAACATCAACATTGGTATGATGAAAATATGTATAAAGATGCTCTGTTGTAATATTCTCTTAAACGTAAATGTGTGCTTTCTGACAGAGAAACGGGTTTGAGCAGTTCTGCATCAATTTTGTCAACGAGAAGCTACAGCAGATATTTATTGAGCTAACACTGAAGGCTGAACAGGTACAAACCACGCACAAACCTCAAAATGTATATTTTGCCATACAAAGTTAAATTGTCATTGTCTACAATATCTTTCTCTATTTTTCCAGGAAGAATATGTTCAGGAAGGCATTAAGTGGACACCAATTGAATATTTTAACAATAAGGTTGTGTGTGACCTCATTGAGAATAAGTTGGTAAGCTCCAAATGACATAGCATCTCAATGACGATTTCCACTATCAATATTCTGCTTGCCACTCAACCTTGTTTCAACCATCCCTCCAGAACCCACCGGGCATCATGAGTGTACTGGATGATGTGTGTGCCACCATGCATGCCAAGGGAGAGGGGGCAGACGGTACCCTGCTCCAGAAGCTCTCGGCGGCAGTGGGCACACACGAACACTTCAACAGCTGGAACTCTGGCTTCGTCATCCACCACTACGCAGGCAAGGTGTGTACTAGGAGAGGAACGCAGGGCCATCTCACAATTAAAAAAGGTAGAAGTATTCACTTCTAGGCTAACGGAGATACGAGTGTTCATCAGGAAGTAGCTGGAAGGGCAGGTACATAGACAGCAGTTGAGGTTCTGTGGGTTTGAAAGTTGAGGTTTTCTCGTCTCATCTGCCATCTCAGGTTTCTTACGAAATAAATGGCTTCTGTGAAAGAAACCGGGATGTGCTTTTCACTGACCTCATTGAACTCATGCAGAGCAGCGAACAGTAAGTACACGTGTCTTCACATTTACATGAATGTTATTGGTTTAGTAAGTTGAATGTTGTTCGTTTAGTAAGTGGAATGTTACTGGTTTAGTAAGTTGAATGTTGTTGGTTTAGTAAGCTGGATTTTATTGGTTTAGTAAGCTCCTGACTCTGGATCACTTATGCCGCCGGATGATGTGGGTTTAAGCGTCTATACCTGTCTCTTTCTTTCCAGTTGTTCTGTCATTTAACCAAGTATGACTTGGACTAAGCATGAACCTGGGATCTATAAGGCTGAGCACAAGTTATTAAAAAATAATGAACTATTTAATAATAAAAATATTAATTATTTTCAGTCTTTTTTACTACCCTTTACCAATGGGGACTATAATTCTGAAAAATATTATATACTAATAATTGAATGGAATAGTCCTAGGGTGGTCCATTGGGCTTGGCTCTGGTGCACACATGCTATCTCAGCATCGGCCGGAATCTCGCCCATGGCTCTTTCAGAAGAAACCCTTTCCTCTATCTGTATTCACTGTCTAAATGTTTTTTCTTTATTTTTACTGAGGGATTTGTGCTTCAAAACATTTTACACTAGAGGGTCCCTGACTGGCACAGGTAGCAGTTGGCTGGGTCATTGCAAGACCAGGGTTTGAATTCCACCTAAAAATGAATATTTATGAACAATCTCCCAACCCACAACGTTTCACCTGATGGCATTTTTTTACATGAAGGTATGGGGCGAAGACAGAAATTAGGTAGAGTTAGCCATTAACAGATATGAAGCTTGAGAAATAAAAGAACAACTTCCACCCACAGTGACTTCATCTGCAGCCTCTTCCCGGAAAACCTCAACACAGACAAGAAAAGCAGACCCACCACTGCTAGCTCTAAGATTAAGGTAAGAGTCCCATCACTGTGGTTCCAGTGGTTAGGTGTAGCAGCACTCCACTAGGGTAGAGGTTGTTAGTGCTACATCCATCTCTTACTGTATGTTCTCTGTGCAGAAACAAGCCAATGACTTGGTGAACACACTGATGAAGTGTACCCCCCACTATATCCGATGCATCAAACCCAACGAGACAAAGAGACCCAAAGACTGGGAGGAGAGCCGGTGTGTCTCTATTACAGTCCCAACATATACATTGTGCACAACAGCAGATCATTCAGAGTATTCAGCAGGGAGCTATGATGGCATGGTTTGAACATTAGAACATAGGGGGTAATGAACATATGCATCTATGTGTGTGCACGTGTGTTTGTGTGTGTGTTTGCTTGTGCTTGCGTGGTTTTAGAGTCAAGCACCAGGTGGAGTATCTTGGGCTGCGGGAGAACATCCGCGTACGTCGAGCTGGCTTTGCCTACCGCAGAGTCTTCAATAAGTTCCTACAGAGGTGAGTGTTACTCTTTACGTGAGTAACCAGGACATGTGACTACCCACACTCTGTTCTGTACTGGATGTCTGACCGTCTGTGCGTGGCCTTCAGATACGCGATCCTGACTGCAGAGACGTGGCCGGGCTGGCGGGGGGCACAGCAGCAGGGTGTCCTGCATCTCCTCCACGCCGTCAACATGGACCCAGACCAGTACCAGATGGGCCGATCCAAGGTCTTCGTCAAGGCCCCAGAGTCGGTAGGGATCCATATAGGTTGCCCTTGGAAAAGTACATTTACATATTAGCCATTTAGCAGGACTTACTTTAGATACTCTATTAAAAAGTAGGATTTCAATAGTTTTCAGGTAATGGGCAGGGACTTTGGGCAGGAGTTCCATCAGTTGGGTGCCAGGACAGAGAAGAGCTTTGACTGGGCAAAGTTGGAGCTTCCCCCCTGTAGGAGTGGGACGGCCAAAAGCACAGATGTGGCAGAACAAAGAGATTAGGTGGGATATACAGTTTCAACATTGGCCGAAGATAGGGAGGGTTAGCTCCCTTTGCTCCTCGGTAGGGAAGCACCATGGTGAATGTAAGCTTCAACAGAAGCCAGTGGAGAATGTGCAAGAATGGAGCGACATGCGAGAACTTTGAACACCTGACGGGCTGCAGCGTTCTCGATTAGTTGCAGGGATTTAATGACACACTCAGCGAACCATATCAACAGTGTGTTGCAGTAGTCAACATGTGAGGTGATAAGTGTGTGGTTTAGTTACTTGTGCTGCATCTCTTCAAATGTTGTAGAGCATGAACCTGCAGGAGCAAGTCACCACTTAAATTTTTGTGTAGAACAGCACTGCATCCATGGTCACGTTAAGGCTTTTGGCACTCTGGGAGTACTGTTTGTTTCATCACAATGGGACTTAATGGGAATTAATATGCCATACATGAAATATATTATCAAAAACATGTATGATATTCAGCTGTACATGGTAAATAATTATTTTATCTATAAATTTTTTTACTCTAGCTTTTCCTATTGGAGGAGATGCGGGAGCGGAAATTTGACACGTTTGCCAGGACCATCCAGAAGGCCTGGCGGAAGTATATTGCCAGGAGGAAATATGAACAGATGAGGGAAGAGGGTGAGTATAATAATGCTCTTGGAGAGGTGTATATCTTTTTAGTATTCAGAAAATGTATACTTTAAATAGCAATGACTTTTAGAGGGTCTTACTGAACATGACTTTGAAATTGGCTTTCTCCCATGTTGTCCTCCAGCGTCAGACATCCTGTACAACTCTAAGGAGCGAAGAAGGAACAGCATCAACAGGAACTTTGTAGGAGACTACCTTGGCCTGGAGCAGAGACCTGAACTAAGGCAGTTCCTGGCCAAGAGAGAGCGAGTTGACTTTGCAGACTCTGTCAACAAATTTGACCGCAGATTTAAGGTGAGCCTTCCCCACCCTCATTGCTATCCCAGTGAAAGCTTTTGTAGGCCAGAGCACTACAAAATGACCTCCAGCGGGCTACTGGTGTGGTGGTATGTTTCTGATCCAACTGTCAGAACAGACTCCATGAGGGTGGCATGAGGGCCCGACATCCTCTAGTGGGACCTGTGCTCACAGCCCAGCACCATGCAGCTCGATTGGCATTCGCCAGAGAACACCAGAATTGGCAGGTCCTCCATTGCCGCCCCGTTTTCTTCACAGATGAGAGCAGGTTCAGACCCAGCACATGTGACAGACGTGAAAGAGTCTGGAGACACCGTGGTGAACATCATGCTGCCTACAACATCATCCAGCATGACCGGTTTGGCGGTGGGTCAGTGATGGTCTGGGGAGGCATGTCCTTGGAGGGTCGCACAGACCTCCACGTGCTAGCCAACGGTACCCTAACTGCTGTTAGGTACCGGGATGAAATCCTGAGACCCATCGTCAAACCTTTTGGCCCTGGGTTCCTTCTGGTGCAAGACAATGCCCAGCCTCATGTGGCCAGTGTGTATAGGCAGTTCCTGAATAACAAAAGCATTGATGCATTGACTGGCCCTCATGTTGCCCAGACCTGAATCTAACTGAGAACCTCTGGGACGTTATGTATCAGTGCATCCAACGCCGCCAAGTAGTGCCACAGACTGTCCAGGAGCTCACTGATGCCCTGATCCAGGTCTGGGAGGAGATCCCCCAGGACACCATCCGCCGTCTCATAAGGAGCATTCCCAGACGTTGTCGGGAGTGCATACAGACAAATGGGGGCCGAACACACTACTGAGTCACATTATGAGTTACCGTGATGAAATTCACGCAAGTTGGAACAGCCTGTGATTTCAACTGTTTACTTTTTTTGGTGTGAGATTGAATTCAGCCCTCAATCTGCTAGTGAGTTTGATTTCCATTGAACGTTGTTCCGTCATTTTGTTCTCAACGTATTGCACAATGTAAAGTAAAGTTTTTGATCTTTAACATATTTCGTTCTTTGAGACCCGTTGGGTGATTTAGGTATTCCCTTCATTTCTTTGAGCAGTGTATATGTACACTACTGGTGAAAAGTTTTAGAACATCACCATTTTTTAATTGAAATTCACACAGTGTATTGTATTAATATGCTCTGAAATTAAAGCATAGAACAAATAAAGAATTAGAGACAAAAAATAAATTATGGAATCATTTTGTTTAACAATAGTTCATCTAAATTATTGACTCATCAATGTAGCCACCTTTGGCAGACATAAGAGCCGAACACACTTGCAGCATTCTTTCTAGAAAGGAAATCAAATATTGTTCGGAACGTTCTTCCCCAAAATGTTGCAGAAGTTCCCACAAATGTGTTGTACTTGTAGGTTGATTTGCTTTCACCCTTCTCCCCAGTTTATCCCAAACCAGCTCGATGGGGTTTAAGTCTGTAGACTTGTACTGGCCATTCCATGATTTGAAGCCTACCTCCTTGTTCTTTTCTTCAAGGTTGTTCTGACATAGCCTGGATGTAGGTTTTGAGTCATTATCTTGCTGTAGGATAAACCCCTGACCAACTAGACGTACACCACAGGGTATTGCATGGTGCTGCAAAATGTGGTGGTAGCCGTTTTGGTTCAGGGTGCCACTGTGTATGTCGCCAACACTGGATCCAGCAAAAGAGACGCAGACCAGCATGCTTCCTCCTCCATGTTTGACAGCTGGTGTCACACACTGAGAAGATTTTAACTTTCAGAATTTCAATTTTGATTCATAGGTTCATAAGACCTTCCAGTATTCAGAAGTCCATTGGTGCTGCTTCATTGCCCAGACAGGCCTCTTTTTCTTATTTTGCTATCTTAGCAATGGCTTTCTAGCTGCCACTTGACCTGTCAAACCTACACCTCAAAGTCTTTTCTTCACAGTTGAAACTGAGACTTGCTTACTTTGACCATTAAGCTGTGCTTGAAGCTGTTATCCTGTGAGCCGCCTATCACACAAGCTGTTAACTCTCAGAAATTTGTCTTCTGATTCTGTTGTGGCTTTGGGTCTGCCAGACCTCTTCCTGTCAGAGTTTCCTCCAGTTTCCAAATGCCTTTTGATGGTGTAGGAAACTGTACAAACTGACACCGTGACTTTCTTAGCAAATTCTCTAAAGGAAAGTCCTACACTTAAGGGGTTACAATAGCCTGTTAGTCCTCCTTTGTTGATCGCCATTTTCTTGCAATTATGATAGCAATATAATAGTTCACTCAGTACAATACTGTACAAATAAGGTTTAAGAGGGTGTAGTAACACAGTTTGTTCCAATAATGTTTTATACAGACAGAGGGTTTGTAAGTAATGAACAAAAGGAGGGACACCTCTAGAAATTGTTAGTATCAACTTTCAAGGCTACATTAACTTCCATTGCTGCAGAACAGCTGTAAGTTGTTAACCCAATACTTGTTCCTGGAAAAAGGCAATTTTTTAAAACTCTGAAATGTACATTATTTTTCAGTTTTTGATGACCTAAACTTTTTTTTTTGATACTCAAAACTTTTGACCGGTAGTGTATATAATTTTTTTTTTTAAGTTAGCAGTCTTGCTCAAGGGCCAAATTACAGTTTTTTCACCTAGCTCTGGTATTAGATCTATAAATCTTTTGATTACTGGTCACCTCTAACACCTGCGGCCTGGCCATTTACAGCCATTAATTTCTCTCATTCTTTCTCCCCTTTCTTTATAGTCCATCAAAAGAGACTTGATTCTGTCTCCTAAGGGCATCTACCTGATAGGCAGAGAGAAGGTGAAGAAGGGGCCAGAGAAGGGACAGGTAAAAGAGGTGTTAAAACGAAAGCTGGAGTTCCAGAATATCCACTCTGTCTCTCTCAGGTAAGGGGTTTTTCTAACTGAAAAACTTCACTTCAAATGTATTTGGACCAAAACAATTCATTTGTTTGTTTTCCAACAATTTGAATTTGAAATGAAACAATGACATCAATTCATCAATCAATTTTGTACATCGTTAGCCCATTTTAGGGTATCAAATGTATTTGGTCAGATTAACATTATGTACAATAAAATTGTCCTATTTAGTATCTGATCATATATCCCTGGTAATGCCCTGTCAGGCCTCTACTGAAGCCATCTTCAGTTCCTGTTTGTTTTGAGGCTCTTATGCCGTAAAAGGCATACTCAGTTGGATTCAGATCTGGTAATTAACTTGGCCAGTCAATAACTTTACACTCTTTGGCTTTGAAAAACTCCTTGGTAGCTTAAACATTGTGTTAGGGGTCATTGTCCTTTTGCACAATAAAGCACTATTAAATGAGTTAAATTATTTTGTTAGATCAGAGAAGACAAGTTTCTGTACACCCCCCCCCCACACACACACTTTTAGGTTTCCTTCTGGTGAAGGTTTATCTTGGTCTTATCTGGCCAGTGTCTATATTACTTTGTTCCAGAACTCTTTGGGTTCTTTTGGTACTTTTTAGCAAACTTTAGCATTGCTGTTCTGTTTGTGAGGCCTACTAGTTGTTTGCATTTTGTGATGTACCCTCTGCAGTTATGCTGGTGTGCTCTTCTGCATATTTGACACATCTATGTCTACCTCATAGAGGCATCCACTATATTGGTCATTCTTGATCTTCCAGGTTGTTTGCATTTGCTGTGCTCAACAGCGCTTTCTTTCTTCTTCCTAATGTACCTACAAGTTGATTTTGGCAAGGCTAGTGTTTGGCTATGTCTCTGAATGATTTATTCTGATTTATTTGGCTTATGGTGATCAGCTTGTTTTGCATTGATGATTCTTTCTTTCTTATATTGCAAGATATCAGCAACAGAGTCCAAATTCAAGGCCTACAAATCATGACTAGACAAATGCCAGGTCTCTTGTGCATGCACTAACAATGCAAACAAACATCCCCAGCCTAATAAAAAACACCTGTGAAATCAATTGTCCACACACTTTTGGTAACCTAAAATTTGAGGATTATGTACAAAATGTGCTGTAATTTTAAAATGGTCATTATAAATAGAAACTGATTACACAGGACCTTTTAAAACTCCCTCTGTGCAATATTGGACTTCTATGACTAGTGTGTTGGTGTGAATCCTGTCTTCTAGCAATGCCAATCTCCAAAACCTGTCAAAATCTGTCTTTCTCCCTCTTCCTGCAGTATGAGACAGGATGACTTCTTCATCCTGCATGAGGCTCAATATGACAGTCTGTTGGAGTCCAACTTCAAAACGGAGTTCCTCAGCCTGCTCTGTAAGCGCTATGAAGAGACGACCAAGAGCAAGCTGTCTCTTTCCTTCAGTGACAGGTATGACTCCATAAATATTGGATAGGGACATCCTTGCTGAATGACTCTGTCTTCCCCATTGTTTAGTTGATTGGATTAACTTTGGATAAAAGCATCTGGTAATATCACTGTGGCTCTATGTAGGCTGGAGTTCCGAGTGAAGAAAGAGGGCTGGGGAGGAGGGGGCACACGGATTGTGGTGTTCCAGAGGGGACAAGGGGACCAGGCAGAGATCAAACCAGCTGGAAAGACCCTCACCATCTCGGTGGGAGACGGGCTGCCAAAGACCTCCAGTGAGTTACAGGAAAAGAGAGAAGCAGGAGGAACATATTAGATACAGATACTGTATCTTCTTCATCTTCTGAACTCGCCGTTCTAAACTCTTCATGTTTATTTTGTCAGAGCCCACCAAGAAGGGAGCTCCACAGAACTGTGGAAGAGGTAGGAGTAAGCCTCCCAGCCAAGGTAAACACACCCGTCTGTCCAGTCATGTTCCTATGTCATTAACAGACCTCACTCAGTTAACATGGACTTGCAATGATTATTATGAACTGTGTGCCATCTCAAATAATATTGATGTTGAGATATTCAAGATCATATGATGAATGTGTTTGTATTGTGTTTACTATGTTCCTCTTCATTGACTAGGGTACCAGAATGGTGCACCCAAAGGCAGAGCTGCTCCACAGCCCCAGCATTCAGAGCACACCTACTCCGCCCCCCACAAACAGAACCGACCCCCTAGTGCTGCTCTCCCCAGAATTGGCTCCAAGAACGCCAGACGAGGCCCAGCTCAGACTCAGCAGGGGAACCTGGACTTCCTCAACGTGCCTGACCAGGGCGTGTCTGGGTGAGCTTAATAAACCTCAACATACAACAGTATCTGGAGATGAAGGATTGAAATTGAGCTCCTTTCTCTCTCTCTCTCTCTCTCTCTCTCTCTCTCTCCCTCCCTATCTCTCCCATCCCACACCCTATGTCCAGAATGCAGAGGAAGAGAAGTATCAGTAGCCAGCGGCCACCCCCAGCCCCGTCTAGCCGGCCCAAGCCCCAGCCCCGACCCACAGGACCTCGTTGTCGGGCGCTGTACCAATACATGGGCCAGGACACCGATGAACTCACCTTTGATGTTAATGATGTCATCGATCTGCTCAATGAAGGTGGGCAACTAATCAGTAGGGAACATCATATTATAGTATATGATTGTCTATTCGTGGAGAAAGAAATTGTTCATTCTCAACAAAGGGGAGGAAGAGGAGCCTACAGCCCCTACTGAGGTGTTTGATGCTTGGAACTACTACCACCCCAGTTGACGTATGGCCAATGTCTACCAGGCAGAAATAAATGTCAAACCACATGTAATACACAGTGAAATCTCCTTTTGTGTGTAGGTGATACGCAAATTCCTTCCATTACTGTATCAGTGTTTATTTATTTATCTTTTATTATTGAGATTTTAAGTGAGACCAAGGTCTCTCATACAGTGGAGCCCAGTATTACAACAATAAACACACATACAAAATGGAAACGAAAACATGCATTAATAAAAACAATCACAATAGACAATAAAAATATTATTTATAAGAAATGCAAAATGTCTAATAGGCACTAAAACATTTAACTTACGATCACTCTGAATGGCATTTTGAAGTGCAACGCTTCCCTGCGTGTATGTCAGAATTTGGGTGTCAGCAATGCAAACTTCAAAGTCCTTTTCATGAAGAGTGTAGTATGTATTGTGGGCACTTAGAAAGTGATTATAGAGTGTGTATTGCATGGGGTTCATCATGTATGTCTGCGTTGTATACTGTGCATACGCCATAGGAGCAAATTGGTTACTACACCACCAACTGATGTGTTTGGCACTACTACACAATTACTGAAGGGCTGATCATAAAGAACGGCATCAATTCATGTTCACACCTGTATTGGTTAAATGGTAACACTTCACCTGTAATACGTTTGATGAACAGCTTTTCATAACTTTGTCTTTCCCTATAGATCCGTCTGGCTGGTGGAGAGGCAGGTTTCGTGGCAAGGAGGGACTCTTCCCTGGGAACTATGTGGAGAAAATATAACTGTCTGTCATATGGCCTAATAAATTTAATGTATGCAACAGATATTACTCTTCTCAGCAATCATGAACAGAATGTAAGCCAAATAGTAACTAGAAGAGAATATCTGATGCACAAGCATTTTAACAGGATCACCACATTGACACTTGTTGTTTGTTAGCTGAACAACAATATCAGTACTGAGAAAGGGACTCGTTGAAAAGCTGTTGTTGTGTTATGTTGTCTGACACACTAGGCCTTATTCTTATTCCTGTTTCACAGAAGAGCACTTTGATTCAAAGCTTTGTAATGCTAACGCAAAATAAGACGCAACGAGTGGTCTTGTGTGTTCCAGCGGTCTTGACAGCTGCCCCTGGATTGTACCTCTGCAGTGTGGGTTTGAATCTCTCAGCAAAAGAATAATTCTCTCCTATATCTT
>JACXGI010008307.1:20762-34189 GCA_016801175.1 Esox masquinongy
CCCCCCCCCCCCCCCCCCCCCGCGGAAATGATATAAAAATGTAAACACCAATAGGACGTAATCATTTTCTAAACAATATTAATAAACAGCTTTTCTGATAACTGTGTCATAATTGTGCAAGCAAATGTTTTTCTGCAATGTTTAGAAAATTAATGATTATGACACAAAATTCAGTTGTTGATGTAAAAGCCTGAAGATACCACTGGGAGGTACTGCTGCACCATTTCCAACTTCAATACACGAAAGGCATTGGCACTGGACATAAAGGTTTGACTGATGTATGATAATACAAGGTTCTTTTGGATGTGTAAACATAATGAATTATCTATACATTTGATGTACTATTTGCACTAAGTTGGATTAGTTATAAAACAAGTTAATAGTCATTGTTTATAACTTTTGTACGTAACTTTGAAATAACAGAAGGCTGATATTTTTCCATTGGAAGAGGGGAGAATAAAAGCTCTTATAGATAGCCCACACGAATGATTTATACTGTTGTTGTCTTCCTTTCCTGGAGAAGGTGTCACAATAAAAACAAGTATTATAGAAAGCCTACACAAATGATTTACACTGTTGTTCTCTTCCTTCGTTTCATGTGGAACTAAATTAACATGGATGCTTGAACGCAGCCTCAATCTTAGAAAATATCATGTTTAAGATATGCATTCAACAATAGGGCTATGAATTATACTATTTTGTATCTGGATGATTAATGATTTCTACAGGTTGTTATATGAATGACTGGTGGACAGAAGAGGTGCGGCAGATGATTCTTCAGCTGGGAGAACTGGTCCTGCAGGTGAGCTCTGACAGAAGCTAGGAGCTTCACATTAATGGTTAGGCTGATTCATTACAATGGTCAGTGTGTGGCTGTAGGTTTACAGTACGAATTAGATCATTTGATGGTTGCATCTTTGACTAATGTTGAAAAAACATGACTTGCAGACTATGCAGTGTTGGATAGTCATAATTTAATTAAAAGTTCATACCAAATGAATAATAAGTGGTAATGAGTATATGAAATATATACGTGATGCATGCTAAACATACCTGTTTAGACGAGTATTTTCATTGGTACCTGTGGAGACATACACAATAGCCAGTTGCTGAGCAGGATCTCCCAGCTTATTTTGACGATCGACAGACATACTAGAAGAGCTGGTCTCAACCTCCTTTACCACTGAACTTTACATCAACGACTTCTTAAAATTTAAATCCCCTGCAAAGTTATCTGCGCTGTTGGACCCTCACCTGTTTCCAAATTAAGATATTTTTTCTTATGTATTTTTTTTAATGAATGTTAATATGTAGGGATTTAGAGGGGATAATGCAGCCTAATCCAAACTGAACTGATTACGTGCATATTTTAAGTGGCTAATTAGTCAAGACATTAATTCACTCCAGTGAAAACCATTACACCAGTGCTGAGTAGACCTTCTAGTTATGCCGAATGACCTCCAGCTACAATGAAAACTTCTTACTTCTAGAATACATGTGTAACACAACAGAAACACGCGGGTAACGAACGTATGGCTACGGATGACTTCGTTCAATGTCATGTGGCACACTCCGGCGCTTGTGCCATCCCAGCGGGTTCATCTGGTCATATAGAGACCAGCTGTATGTCCGAATAATGATCAGCTGGTTGCAACATTTGCCACTTACACGTCTGCATTCACCCAATTTTAAAACTATAATTTCAAACAAATAATACGGAATAAGGAAGAACAAATACTTAAATACTTCGAATTTTAATAATACTTGTTTAATTGAAGTGCGTTGCCTGTTGCTGAGGTTGGAAATCAGGTTTTACGTTCCTGTGTAAAATGTCAACACGCGCAGTTGTTTCCTATTCAACTTAAAGCCAAATTCTCAACTGACCGGTTAATAACAAAGGCAACGATGTGTCATTTTCAAATAAGTATATCTTGTCACAGACAGGGGCGTGCTTTAACAGACTCGTGCAACAGGATCAGGAGCATTTTGTCCTTTTAAAATCCACCTGATTCTTGGAAAGGAAAGTAGTTGTGGTTGGATTAGACAAACAACATGGGAGGTAAGATCTATAACAATTTAATCTAGTCATTTCAGATGGTGGTCATGTACAATTTTACATAAATGTGTGTTGTTTTACTTTCTTGAAGTTATCACACCTGACAGATATGTTGATGACACAATTTCATGACTTAAAATTGAGGCATTGGAAAATCTTATAAAATCTTATGAACGTGAGTACATTTGCCTACGTAACATAATAATTGCTTTGGTTCTTATGTTAAAGCCTTAAATGATTGAAGTATGGATGGATTCAGCAAACAACTGACAGTCTGCCCAACTCTGTATCTAATGTATTTATTATGGAAGCTTAAATCCACATACTAAATTTTTACTCATCCTGCTAAAAATACACCAGGCTGACTGAATCTAATGTGATAATTCAATATAACACAGCAACTCTGAAGTAACCATTTTGGTGATAGTAGTTAAAGAAGCATATGATAAGGCAGCCACTCCTGGATATTTGCTTATCTTTTAAACAGAGGGGAAAACGGACAACTGACATTTTACTTAAGCCACTCGCTGACATACACAGCATGTGTTCAAGATCTGGATCAGCATGTGTAGTCTTAGAAAAAGGCTACATCCAAATGATTAGTCTTACTGCGTTCATTGCTAGAAGGTCAACATGCTACAGAAAACAGTTACCTGATGGTCCTCTACTGTTTGGTTCTCTCTCCCAGGGTTCTATTCCAGCGAGAAGATGACAGGTGTGCTCGCCTATGAAAGCTCAGAGCTGGACTGGTGTGAGGATAACTATAAGCACTCTGAACACATAGCTGAGTATTTCAACACTGTAAGTGCACAATATTTATTTCTTACAACATGTATACAAAATGAACAACACAGATAGGCCGGCTGAGTTTGCTCAGTGGATGACGCTCTCTCATTGTATCTGGCGAAACACATTCAAACCCCAATTTTTTTGTTGTACAGATGAGCAGCCTGTTCTTCTTTGTGATCTCGCCAATCATGCTGTACCTGCTGCATCCCTATGCCAGGGAGAGGAACCTGGCTGTACACCTGGTCTGGATCATGATGATATTTGTGGGTGTGTCCACTCTCCTCCACACAGTTCAGGCCAACCTTCATACAGTCATGAGTCCACTCCCAAGGTGGACAAATTAGCATATTAAATTCCATAAAAGCTCTTAACCTCTAACCCATAGATTTTAGCTAGGGGCCATTGAACTGGGCCTTAACGTGTGTCCCTTTCAAACAGGTATCTTCTCTGCCTACTTCCACATGACCCTTAGCTTCATGGGCCAGATGCTGGATGAGCTGTCCATCCTGTGGGTGATTGGGCTCTGCTACGCTCTCTGGTTCCCATGCAGGCTCTTCCCCTCCTTCATCAAAGACAGGTAGGTCACCTATAGCACTTGCTCGAGGAAACCTTTAATGTTTCAACATAGCAAATGGTTCCTTAACAGGTGTGTGGCTAACAGATATTTTTGACCATCCATTGGAGTAAATGTCATTCTTGTTCATCTTTTCTGTTGATTGTCAGCACATGATAAGGCCCCAATGGCATAGTGGTCTCAATGTCACTGCCTTGCAGTATTTCAGCATAATTGAGGCTGTGATTTCCTACCCTGGTCACAGCTTACGGACAGTGCCCGCGGGCCTTGTATAAAGCTGTGTAAACTGGCTCAGCACTGCTGAGTTGGCATGGTCCTAGGGTTCGAACTAGGATCAATCTTGGAAAGGGTTGCCTTATCTTGTTGCTCTCTAGCAATTCCTATGGCTTGTTGCATTCTAGCAATTCCTATGGTAGGTTGTGTGGCTGCAAGCTCAAATTACATTGCTAGCTGGAATTTGTACAAAAAATCCCGGTTGAGTGAGCAGTCTGATAAGAAGCTTGACAAGACGTGCATCGGAGGACATGCCCTCAATCTTGTCTACAATGAGGTAGTTATGTGAACCTAGTCTGGGGTAAACCAGCATGTGCCCCTTCACGTCATCCGGCAAAAGCGGGAATGAAATAGAACAGTAATCTGCACTGCTCTGTTATGTTGGTAACATGGTGCATTGTCCAGAGAATGCTTTTAATTGGAGAGGCTGATAAAGCGTTTTAGCAAAAGCAATTACTTTAACATGTGAACTCAAAACCCTAATACCAAACACAACTCCTCTCCCACTCTCTGTCACCCCCTGCAGGACGACTTTCTCACGACTGGTCATGGCGGTTACTGTAGTCACTACTCTGGGCTCCTTTGTCAAACCCACTGCCAACGCCTACATCCTCAACTGCTTTGCCCTCCACATCATCTACGCGTTATGCCTTGAGATGAGGGTGTAAGATAATTCAAATGAGTGCATACTTGTCTATTACACCTTCAGTTCGCTGTCTGATTGCCGCTAATAACTCCTCCTGTCTCTCTTTCACAGTTGTACTGACCAGAAGGCACTGCGGCTATGCTGGTCTGCTGTTGCTCTGTGGGTGCTGGCCATCTCCTGCTGGATCAGTGACCGTTTCGGGTGCAGCTTGTGGCAAAAGCTCAACTTTTGTTACCTCCATGGCATTTGGTATGTGTAGACAGAAGGGGGAACATTGTTAAATGGAAGTTAGATGGAACAGTTTTCTTTGTGATGTACTGACTGACGTATGTCTATTCACTCTTTAGGCACATTCTCATTGTGATTGCTGTAGCCTACGCAAGCACCCTGATAGCTTACTTGGATGCAAAGTATGAGATACCCTATTCCCTGCCAGGCCTTCAGTATTGGCCCAGTGACAACTGGCTTCTTGGCTTGCCTTACATTGTCCTCAAAGGAAGCACCAAGACTCAGAAAAGATGCTAATGTAAATTCAACTTCTACGACAGACAAACTGAAGGCTTTGGTGATGGAATATGCAATGTAGTGCCATGCAAGCAAAGTTGCAATGCCTTTCTTTTTACTTAGCAATGAGTCCGTTTGAGAAATGGTTACAGTATGTTAGATTTGATGTGGTCGTTCTTGAATTTATTGTATCATACTGTTCATAATGAAGCCATTATTCCATTCTAAAACATGCCATTCAAAATGCACAGTTTCTTTCTTTTTACTTTACAGATATTTGGAAATAATGTGCTTTTTTTTTCTTTGTCTAATTAAATGTGGATATATCATCCCATTCTGAATCCACTAATATGATAGCTTAATGAATGTTTTTGTATTGATTTTGTGTACATACATATGTACATTCAATAACATTGCAGGATTAATTACACTAATAATCGAAACACCAATGATACATTTTAGGTAATATTTTCTGGAATGGAGGCTTACTTATAAAATAATAGATATATAATTCATCATTACTCTTACAATGTTATAGCCCTTCCTTAAAATTGACTAACATAGTGACATTTCAACACATACTAAAAGAGTTGGTTTACCCAATCATCTCTTTTAGATATACCCCACCCAGATAACAGTTTGCCACTGGGGAGAGGTCACAAGGTCTTTCTATATCATAATAAATTATTTCAAGCTTTTCTTATAACTGATCAAAAGTATTGAATAATTTTGTTTACTAGGTAGCATTCAAAATTATCAATGTATATCTTTATAGCTGTAAAACATGAGACTACACAGCTACAAAAAGTGAAAATGCTACCCCTAGTACTTACAAATAAATGTTTTGCAATATAAATGACATTTATGCATCTTAACAAATAACAGTTAAGGAAAATGCAACATTTATTGTTATGTTTTTGTAAAAGTTAGTGTTTTTACATTGTCAAGGGATAGAGACTACCACCTCAATTCAGTAATTACCAATATGACTGTAGACTCAATGCCACTCAGGTCAAGATTGAAACTGATTTTTATAGGAGGTTTGGTGTGAATATGCAGGAGGAGAAATGTGTATGTTAATATGCATATTTTGTTAATCCATCAGTGTATTGTAATTGTAAAATGCTTATGTATGTGCTTGGATATTGTCTGCACATCATGATTTCTATAACAGAACAGTTTTCTATAATAGTTTGTATTGTTCTTCTATCCCAAAACATTTTGTTTAGATATCATATCATTATATTAACTATTGTTACTATATGTTAACTATACGTTGCTCAGGTTTTTTTATAAAGCTTATTACGATATTATTGCAGAAACTAATTGATTCCATGTTATGTTTATGTGTGGATTTCTACATCTTTGAAAGCAATAACATTTTTATATTAATAAGATTACCAGTTTGTGCATTGATGAGTGCTTTGGTGCTTTGAGCAATGCATTGAGTATTTATGGTGCAAAGAAATGTTTGATGTTTGAAGCATTTATTCTCGTTCTGTCTGTCTTTGTTTTAATTTGCAAAATGATTTTTTTATCACTTTCTGTCTGATTTTATTCGTGTATTTAATAAAATGTTTTTTTTACATTGAAAATAGAGTGCAGACTACAAATATGAACTCTTTCGGGGGCATTTTAGACAAGTGATATATAGCCCTATTTTTACATGAAAAATAAAATGGATGAAAATTAATGTAATCATCTATCAGCGGCAACAGTGACATCTAGTGTAGAGATTGTAGTATTTCGTTTGTGAACCCTTTAAAGTGGTCATCAACAACCCCTATGAATCATGTATGTTGTGTGTGCACATTTCCTACAATTCCATTCATGAAAATGTTTATTGTTGGTTTAATCGAACTGGATAAGCAAAACAGGGAGTTATAATATTTATGTTTTAGACACGTTTGATAAAGATAGATCCTTGCATCAACCAATGGATCAGTGTGGGTAACACAGAGGCCAGGACTAAGAGACTCTGACTGGTAATCACACATCAGTGTCCAGTCCCTGTGTCCATTTGAAGGGACGATTTCTATCCGGAGCTATGCTACTTTCTGTTCAGACGATACACCACTACATTTGAAGTGGCAGAGGAAGACAGATCCGTGTATGGTTCGTTCATACAACATCCTATTTAAGCAACGAAGACGGATAATCAGCCCACTGTCAGAGTTCATGTTTCTAATTTTGTCCACAAAGTAGAATAATGAACACAGATTCCATGTGTGCGTAGCCTACTCCTGGCTACGTAAACGACCGGTTTTCGGTGTAAAAGAGGGTACTCTAGGCGACGTAGCCTGCACCATCTAGCTGTAGGTCCGACCTCGGATGCCACTCTGATTGGGTAGGGCTTTAACAAAAACTGACCTATCTCCTGTGTGTGTCGGAAGGTATATATGGATACATTTCGGCTCTACATTTCAGATCCGATGAAGACCTAACACACCTGTTTGAGATAGCCTTTACAAAGCCTGTTGTTGCCATAAAGCCACCAAACATTCTTCTGTGTGCTTAACCAAACAGTTAAGGAAGCGAGCTAACTAAACAATTAATTAATCAAAGAACGAACTAACTTAATAGCGAGGAAGTTAGCTAGATGGGGCAGGAAACGTCAGCCAGTCTTTTATACTGAAACCCGCCCGTTCACTTAGCCATGTGTAGCCCCTCCTATCCGCACACACGGAGTCTGTATTCATTATTTTACCTTGTGCACAAAATGGTGATTATGATTATCCGTCTTCTTTGCTTAATATAGTTTGAACAAACCACACACGGATCAAGCAGATTGCGCCTGTCATAATTTTTGGATTGTGTTGTGCTGAAAGAAATGTACCTTAACACAAGGGCTGGAGGCAGAGGCAATCAGATTTCACCATTGTTTTTATTTTGCACTTGCTGAGTAACCTGAAGCAGTGGCAAATATTTTTTTATTTTTCTAATGTAGGCCAGTATGCAATGTCATAGGGGCCTATGTAATGCTAAACAGTTTTCCTCAATGCAAACAGTGTTGCCTCAATGCAAAATATAATACATAAGCCAAATCAGTTTTTAAAATATAATCCAGGACAAGTATCTATATTGTCAATGTCACAAACAATTATTGAGTAACATTACAATTTAAATATTTCTATTCAGGTTTCAGTTTCAATAATGCTTCTCATATATCCTTTATTGGTGTGCATGCACCTTGAACTCCTTAGGGAATTTGATTTTCAATTGTTTGGCAATACATTGTTATATGCTAATTTAACTTCTTGACTTAGATGTTCCTCATTTTCATCGTATTATATGTGAATAGATCAAATCACCTTTTTCTCCTTATTCATTGATTTATCCATGTGCATTCCACATTTGAACCAACATCGTAATCGCATCCAGTCACTCGAATAAGGTACAGAAAATACTTGAATTGTATTTGTCTCTCATGAAAAGTCCCACCTCTTAAGTGCTACGGTTGGTTAAGTACAAATAGATTCAATTTAAGCCTACTTGATTGGATGATAAAGCTTTCTGTTATGGTTGCGTGCCAGCAGACGTCTGGAAGGGGAGGGGTACTGTCTAGCTTCCGGTTTTAGGCTGAAATTGACACACAATGAGGAGCAGGGAACAAACTCGCGAAACGCCGCTGTAAATAAATAGAACAATCACTGAAGCCACGGAATCATGGAGAATCAGGTAAAGTCACTTGTGTGTCCACTCATGAATCCTGAACTTTAAACAAAAAAAAAGTGTAAAAGGCTTTGCCCGGGACAGGAATGAATGCCTGGTGCTCGAAAAAAAAAACTGCTAATCGAACTCATAGTTGGCTCATAAGCTATGCTAGCTAGCCACACTCGCATAACGTTACATCGGTATTTGACATAGCGAGCTGGCTAACGTTAGCTGTAGTCAGCATTGCTAGTTAGCCACACAATCAGAGACGGGCAAACAAAGGTATTTCTTGTCTGGTAGTGTATTATGGCCTTGTGTATTTAGAAAGTAAGATACATGTGTACATACTCCTTACCTTACTCACAGCCTACTTTAGCCTGGGCTATTAGCTACCTGCTAGGGTTCTCGGCCCTTCACTACGTAAATAGCGGTTACAATGCGCCGGTGGAAAGGATTGCTCTTTCCAGGTCCGTGTGAAGGGGAGGGAAGGAGGGCTGTGTATAGCGGCGAGTAATTGGAATTGAAAAGCGGGAATCACATCGTCAGTTTAAAGCTATAGAAGAGATTTGAAAATTCTAGATACACATTCCTAGTCTAACAGATAGCTTGGTACTCTGTGATTGAAAGAAACTAAAAGAGAAACGTCCATGCACAATGTCCTATCAAGATCGATGTCCATAGACAGACATTAGTAGGCCATCTTATTTTTCCAATCTTGTCAGTAACTCTGACCTGGTGTTTCTTTAGGTATCAGTAACCAAGCTCATCATGAGACTGAACTTCATTTCCATATCAAAGTCATGTTATGGACTTCTGGGAACATGTCACTCTCCAACAGTGTTACACTTTTGAACATGCGGCCAGTGAAATTCTGTGCCAAGGAATGACTTATTTTTTTGGCCTTATTGCCTCAATTACTCAATGTGGCAACCTATATCAAACTATACACTGTCAAAAACCAGGAAACATCTAAAAATCATTTAACTTTTTCCATTTTAAGTTTGTTTATGGGTTGTAGACTTCTTGTAAATAATCATATGTCTGATCTGTAGTATACTTCATTTGGTTCTGCAAAAACTGCCCTCTGGCTGCATGTCTTATTTCTTGACATTTCATAAAGAACACTGATGTCCCTTTTACTTCATGTTGTCCAGGCTGTGCTTCATAATGTCAATTTCTGCCATATCCTGAATCACAAATCCGTTCACAATAATGGCCACAGGATGGTCATGTGACATAGTGATGGAATAGTGACCTTCATTGTATTTGGAGGAGATTAGAATATGATGTCTGTGAGAGCTGTGGTGTCTAGTCGGCCTGCCCACCTGTGTACTGAGCTCAAAGTGCTGCAGGTGTGTCTTCTCTTGTGGTCTGTTGATAGAGTAGTCTGCTGTCTACATGCAGCGGAGGAGGTTGTTTTCAGAGGGAGATGGATTGGCCTAGATGCAACGTTCAACTCTTTGTCTGTGGGCCTCATCAAAGGAGACTTTCAGGAGTTTTTTTCCCCTAGTGGAGATTAACTTGGTCATGAGGGGTGTTATTTTCATGGCACGTGGGGGTTCATTGTTGTGAGAGCCTGCATGTCTGCCAATAAGTGCATTTCCCAGCCTAACATCCATCTGAGTGGGGGGGGGGTTTGACTTGCAACAATGATTGCCACTGTGTGTTTTTTATCTGTATTTGTTGTGACTGGGAAGTGAGTATTTACAGAACCAAATCACCTTAATTTTGTGCTTTTTTTATGATTTATGATTTCATTATTCTTTGTGGTAATTTTTTGTCTTATTTTTTCAGTGAGGGTCCGTGTTAGTGTATTTATGGCGCGTTGTCTCTGAGCTATACTTGATGATGGCCAGTGATCCTGTTTGGTTGATGGGGCGGGAGGCTGGTGGGCTTTATGGCTGCTGCACTGACCCAGGGTGTGGTATCGTCTGGAGTTAAAGGGCATTACGGCAACAGAATGGCCGGCGAGACGCCAGAGAGGGGAGGGGTTTGTGTGTCTGAGGCTGAGAGTGCCAGACCAGCTCATCTAAATCCTGTCCCTTAATCCTTCTACTCAGTCACAGCTCACGAGCACTGCAGAGAGAAGGGGCCAAATCCTCACATTCTTCAGGCCTGGAAAGAAAGTTCCTTTTCTGTCCCCTCGTACTTCCCTCCCTGAGTTCCTTTTAAGAAGCTGACCATTTGATGTAACATTTCATTTGGACATCTGTCCAAGTGCTGTCGTTGTTCCCAGCGACACATTTCAGTCCATGTAGCCTCAGTGCACTACATCAAGGAGCAACGCACCTCTTTCACTTGTAGTTGGCTTGTACGTCATTTTCATCAGCTTAATTAATTTCTGATCATGATGTGTTACATTTGAGAAGCGAATCATTTTTATATTGATTTGATTTTCCAGCATTTCTATGCTTTATGGAACAAAATGTTAGGGAATGGTAGGGTTTTTGGTGAAAGAGCTGTAGGCTGGATTTCAACCCATACATGTGCCCCAGAGGAGCTTAGACCACTGGGCCCCCTAGGCTACAGAAGCTAATTGTTTTTCTCTTTCTTTGTGATGCAGTGCACAGTGCAGGTGAAGCTGGAGCTAGGACACCGAGCCCAGCTGAGGAAGAAGGTGACCTCGGAGGGCTTCACCCACGACTGGATGGTGTTTGTACGAGGTCCGGAGACAGGGGACATACAACACTTTGTAGAGAAGGTCGTCTTCCGGCTGCACGAGAGCTTCCCAAAACCCAAGAGAGGTGGGTCTGACAACATACTTATTAAAACCTCACTTGCATTCACATTGATTAGTTGATTTTGTTGCCTTGTCTAAACTAATATGTTAATATTAAGACAAAAAACACATACCATATAAGAATGTAGTATATTGCCAAGTAGCATTTCATTTTTTGGTCTTTCAAAAGATTGCATGTGTGGAAGATGTTCAGAGCTTTTATGTGTTTGAGGTGAGTGTGGTGCAGGCCACTTGCTCTTGCTTCATTGTCTGTAAATCCTAAGATATAATACCCTGACTTCACATTGCAAGCTTTTGCAGTTTTAACTCTTAACATTGAAAAAACAAAGACAAGCATGTGAACAAAACAATTGAAATAGCAAAGAAAATTGCATCTTCCATATACTCCTGTTCACTTTACCTTATTTATTAGCTAAGCAGACAACCTATCTTGAACATCCATTTATTCAGACTATGTTGCTGTCTTGCAGTGCGGCTGCTCCATGTGTTTCTGTAAATGTGCAGGCAATTCTGGCTGCCTGAGAGTAGCAAAAGCAAAACGGCCATTTGAACTGGGTTGTACTCAGACACGATCGATTGCCGTTATGACACTGCAATGGTAGTGTAATGTGGAATAACACTGAGGGCCTACACTGAATTACTTACAACATACACTATAATGTCCATGTTGCTTAGGGAAATTTAGCCTGGGATATTTTGATGTTGGCTTTTCCTTTATTTGTGCTGAGCTTCACCAGGAATGATGTATTTGATTGGCTTTTCACGACCAGTCACATCTCGCCTCATTAAGTTGCTGTAAGGCTTTGGGTCACTGTCCACGTTCACTATGGTTTCCTTTGCTTCAGGTTGTACTGACGGCTTTCCCTGGGATGCTGGCGCTAGTTCAGCATTAGCCTTTTGACCATGGAAGTTATCCTCATGACTGTATCTTGATGTGCCTTTGTTGTCGCTACAGTATGTAAGGAGCCACCATATAAAGTGGAGGAGTCTGGCTACGCTGGCTTCCTCATGCCCATCGAGGTCTACTTCAAGAACAAGGTGAGAGCTCAAACAGCCTCAATAATGACTTTTTTATTAGCTTTATTGGAGGCTATACATTTGAGATGGCACAGAAAGAAGGTGGGGAGCACTATGTGCATAGAAACCTGGTGAGTTACCGCTATACCACAGAATTTGGACAATAATATTACATTGTCTGTGTGACTACCCATCAGGATATGGGCCACTTTTACATGCAATCTTGATGGATTAGAAGTTCCCTGGTGCTCTAGACCTTTTCCTGAAAACGGATTCAGCTCTCCTACAATGATTTTTTTAAATTAAAGAGGCTCTCTGGAACTTTGGCTACTATGTAAAACATTTTCAGACCTCCGCTTTGGGCAGGTGTCAGTGTAGCTCGTATGTGCGTAGTCTTTGAGCGGAATTACAATTAGCCACAAAATCCCTAATTGCTACCTGGTGCCATTTTGAGTATTGCAACCTTTGCACACTTGGGTCCGCTCATTAGCAAGTCCAGTTGTAGCTTCCTCTGCTCACCATTTGAGTGATACCTATCAAAAATGCACATTGATTAGTTAGTTGTGCTGTGTCAGAAGAATGCTGGCCCAGGCCTGTCTAGTGCTATCCAATGAGGTGGCTGGACGGGCCCAATGGCTCAGAGGTACTGTTGAGCATAGTAACGTAGTGCACATCTGTGACGTAATGCATAGTATTTGACTCGTTTGGCCTCTTGAGCTCTTTTTTGAGGATGCATTGATAAAATAAAAATCACAGCCGATACGATTGCAGATAATCTTATAACATTTTGTTTTGTCATTTTGTGGGATAAAATGAATATGTTGCTTTTGATGATACTTCTAATAAAAGTAAATGCTAATTCAAACAATTCAATACAAAAGTTACCTTCCTATTGCAAAAACCAAAGTAAACTATATAAATACAGTAATTAGTAAATAAAGGATTAGACTTTATAGTAAACTAAGTATTAGACAAAACTGCAACAGAGAATAAATAAAAATTCAAACGTAAGACCAATTAGTTGGAGATAATGGTTCATTTTAAAGGAAATTGGGATATTTTTCTGTGGGTCATTGTCTCTGTTGGTGAAGTTCCTCAAAGGTTTGTGACGGTGGGCTCTCGGTCGCTGGCCCTGCTTACGGTGGGCTCTCGGTCGCTGGCCCTGCTTACGGTG